>JAXGGA010003839.1:0-96484 GCA_038373865.1 Uloborus plumipes
GTTTTTAATGTGGTTTTGCAAGCTATCGATGCCTCTGCAGCAGTATCAGTGGCAGATGTCACTCCTCTAATCTGTCTAGAGGACGGGATCAAGGCAGATTCTGCACCTGATAGTGACTCGCCTACGTAACAAAGATGAAAATTCATTCAAATTAGATTTCAATCAGCAGTCCATAAAATTTGATGTGGTTCTGTAAATGATCTGTGCTACTGTAGCTGTATCAGTGGCAGATGTGACTCCTCCAACCTGTATGGATAACATAATCAAGGCAGATTCTTTTCCAGATAGTGACCCACTTACTTAACAAAAAAGGGAAAAAAAATGAAAATTAGACCTTAATCACATTGTCCAAGAATTCACTGAACAGGAAGGCAGTTTTTGGAGACAATTAAGAGAGGAATCTTGAAACTTTTACGTTTTACAAAAGCTGTTTCAAAAGCATGCTGAAAACCAATGATTTAACGCAGCAAATATCTAGCGCAAAGGGGAAAAATAGTTGAGAATATGTTTTGTAGTATCACTTACAGAAAACTTCTACCACATTTCATTCAAGTTTCATTCTGGTATTATGTAAGAAAATCAGAACAAGAAAAGTATTTTCAATGTAAGAAAAATCATGTACATTTTAAATGTGTGTAAGAGCTTTATTTTTCAAATCATAAAATTTGTTCACTGCTAATTTCTTGAACCGAAAGTAATGAAATAAAGATGACTTCTATGAAGTTGATGATGAAATAAAAATGCAGTAAGTTACAGAGATGCTGCTTATGTAAAAAAAAAAAAAAAAACATTCTATTTATTTCATGTCATACGTGCCAAAATTTATTATAAGTTATTCTGAAGCACTGAAGAGCTTTCTGTAAAAACTAAACGGATACTGATTGGAAATACTTTGGAATGAAGAAAATAGCTTTTCAATTTCTAACAATTCAGATGATGATAGAAATCAAAAAGTACATTCTTTACTTGTGCTTTTTTATTTCTTATTTATATTTTTGAATTTAACATCCTTTATTTGGAAAAAACCACTCTTTGTACTTCCAGCTGATTATATTTTTCCTATTCTCGAAGCATGGAAAGAGGGAAGATGAATAAATCTAGAAAGACTTCTAGTATGAAGGGGAAGATAAACTTTGGGAGATAACAATAAATTAATGAAGTGTCATAACTCCTATCCCAAATCTAGTTCATATTCGTGAATAACAAATTAATATGAAAATTAACGACTACCTATTTGGGGATGAAAAAAGTAATCTCTTGCAAATATAAGTGTAGTAGAAGAGTTTTGTGAGAAACTCTAAACCACCAGTAAGTTAATAACTTAACTGTTATTGAAACTCTGACATTTTAAAGAAGGATTGTACTACATTTCTACATACGACACAGGGACGTTTGAAGAAACTAAATTCTGAAATAAAATATGGCTTAGTTGAAATTCAGAAACTAATGTTTTTGACTAATTCTCCAGAAATCACGAGAACATGTATAGAAATATGACTAAAGATTTAATTGGTGACCTTTCTGAGGCGATGAAAATAACTAGCATTATTGTGCAATGTTATAGAAACTGAGTGTCAACATATTTGTTGACGTAACTTTTCTTCGTCATAACTTGAAAATGTGCATGAGAGATTTAACTTTCCTTAACTTCGAATTTTAAAACAGCAGTGAAGTGTAATGCTAAGAAGTTTAAGATAAAGTGGCTTGGAGTTTTTTGAATTCAGGCTTGGAATTATCAAAATAATGATTATAACATCGATCTAAATAAACATTCATAATAATGTCAAATTTCAGACAGTTACTTTGAGTTATATTTTATTACATATTCTGTGTACTATTATTTTGTTAATTTTGTGTGATAAAAGGAAAGTGTAAAAACGATTGATTTTATTTTCAATACATACTTGTAAAACTATTTTAATTGATTTTTCAATTAACTCTTAGTATAATATTGTATAATGAAGTCAATATGTATAAATTGGATTGTATAATGCTCATTTTAACATTTTGAACATTATTCTTAGATTTAAAAATAAAACCACTGAGAAGCAGTTATATTGTTACAACTTTAAGATGACAAAATTTAACCAATTTTCAGATTTCGAAATAAAAACGCTTTCGAAATTATTATTGCTATTAAAAATTTAAGAATGTATTAAACTTTTTTATACGAAGGTATTTTAGGAGCGTAATATTATTTTTTTTAATGTCTTATTAGTAGCTCTCTTCCAAAATCATGAATAATAGTCGAAATCAGAAATACTTGTTTACTAACATTTGAAAATTTGGATTTGTACTTTTGATCAGAAAATGATTTAAAATGGCTTTGGATTTGCTCAAAAAATCCAGTTGTTAAAGAGACATGATATCTTCAGGTATGCAATACACCGCCAACTCGGTTATTAAACCCATGGACTGCAGTTGAGTGCTTTTTAGCACTCGTCAACATGAAATAGGAAAGTAACCGATCTGGAGGCAAAAATCCTCTTTTGAAACAAAGAGAGCCAAAAACACTGGTAGCTAATGTAAAATTTGTTAGTGTGTTCTGTGTGATATCGAAGTCCAATATGTTTCAAAGAACCTAATTCATATCAAAGCATATTCATCAATGCAATAGTGCTTAAATTGTTTGTTTACAAACCTTGGGAAATTTGGACCCATATATTTGATCAGAAAATAATTGAAAATGACAATAATTGTGTTTAACAAAGTTCTAGTTATTAAGGAAACAAGATAACTCCAGGCCGTCTATGTACAAATGTGTCCCATGTGATCGTGTTGCCCAATGTGCTCCGAAGAGTGTGATTGATATTGAAGCGAAATATACCATTTTAATTGCTTTTTAATTGACAATAGAAAGCTATGTCGAGACAGGAAATTGTAGAAAAAAATGTTTTCTTTAAAACAAAATGCTTCGTAGTAAATTTTGAAGAAATAATGAGTTTTTAAAACTCTCTAAGAGTATTTGCCAAATTAGAATCTCCTGATAACATTAATATTGAGCTTGCAAGTACTTTAGAATTAAAAGCTGCTAATGTGATATAAATTAAGGAATATTTTTTCATCTGCAGTGATTAATTAATGTTGCGAAGTTAGTTCGTTACGTTATTAAATCTTTCAAAAAATTCGAGCTGTGTATGACTAATCGCTCGCAAAACCAATTTACCTCTTTGTTTAGCGTCTATGCATTATTTAAGTAAACCGAGAAATATTTCAAAAGATCATTGCGTAATTATAAAAAAACAACTTAAAATGAAAAATTTTATAGGCTTTTAAAAATTGTAAATTTGTTTCTTTGTATTGCTCCCTTTTAAAACTTAAAAAAGATTTCTATTAGCAAAGTATTAGTTAAAATTACTCTTTTGCTGAGCAATATATGCAGTAAAGTTTAATTTTTAAAAGCAAGGGGATAAAAGAAAAGAAAAAAGCAATAGCTTAGAAATCTTAGAGAGCAAAATACTACCTTTACCAGTACTAGTCAATAAAACAGTTGAAAAAGCTTTATGAAAAGACCGCTATATCTTTAAACGAGATTTTTTTTACAAGTCATTCCTACTTCATCACTCATTAAACCTTTTTCAATAAAAAAAAAGTTTTAATGAAACATTGATTAAATACAGAAACGAAGCGCGAAAATTTTAGTAAATAAATAAATGGTTGCATAACTGTTTTATAAACAAAAGCAAGCACAAAAAGATCTATATTGATAAATTTTTTGTTGATTCAGTTAAATGTTTCTACGTTTCAAGTTCAAATATTTTAAGCATTAATTATGATGCTATAAATGATAGTTAAAAATAAAACAGATTTTTTGAAGAGACATAATGCAAAATTTTCAAATCACAACCTTAAAGTATTTAAACTTTATATTTTTAATTCAGAAAACTACTTAAAGAAATATTTTTCAATGTAGAAAAAATATTTTTGCTTTTCGTTTCAGTATATTTCAAAACTTTTGAAATTAGAAATGTATATTTTTAAGAAGTGAATTTTGTGCTGTAAATAATTTAAAGAAAAAGCAAATATCAAGCTGTTGCTTAGCTTAAATAGCTGAGTTAAAGGCTTTGTAATTGTGAAACAATAAAGGAAATAATTTTACCCCACGTATGGAAAGATTTCTTTATTTTATAACTTGATGACAATTCCATATCAGAAAGTTTCACAATGTTAATGCGACGCCATACTCGCATAATTGAAGCAATTACACCTACAGCTCGGTCACGACTGCAGTTTTGTCCTTATTCTGGACTCCTCAGTCAGGAATAGCTTTAGTCAGGAATAAGATCAATTCATTAATCGACTTCAACAAAGGAGGAGGTTATACAATTCGTTGGAGAATTTTTTTTTGTTTGTATGTTATAAGATCACTCGAAGATGACCTTACCTTATTTCATACGTACATTTACACTAAAAAGAATAAAATAAAAATATTTTTGACAAAAAAAATTAAACCGACTTCAGAACTTCAGCCGGCAAGTGCTCTAAAAAGTAAAAAATAATTTTATTCTTTGAACACCCATTGATACTACATTTAAACATACGTTTTGAAGTCGGCGCAAAAACTATAGATAAAATGGTGTTCAACTATATTTTGCCAACATTTTTCAGAGAAACCATTGAAAATTAAAAATTGAATATTTGTACCATTACATATATATGTGGTTGTGTTGTTAATGTATTGTATGAGAATGCGATTAAAGAACCTGGATTCATTGAAATTTATATTTATAGTTGAATTTTAGTTTCATATGATTCTATTTAGTGTTTTTGCGCCGACTTCAAAACTTGTGTTTAAATGTAGTAACAATGGGTGTTCAAAGAATAAAATTATTTTTTACTTTTTATAGCACTTTGCCGAGTGAAGTTCTGAAGTCGGTTTAATTTTTTTTTCAAAAATATTTTTATTTTATCTAGCAGTTTGTTGGCCATCTTAGCTACAATAAGAGGACCTTTGCCTCCAGCTCGGTTATTGGCTATTCCTGACTGAGGAGTCCAGAATAAGGACGAAACTGCAGTCTCGGGATGTCATGACCGAGCTGTGGATGTAATTGCTTCAGTTCTGCCTTAGCCCTGGCTTATGGGCGGTAACTCATTGAATATTACTGGTATAATTGTTACTTAATTTTAAGTTTCATATTTTTAAAGAAAGAGCGCGTGCATAAGTATGAAATAAATTTTTCTACTTGACAGTTTTCAAAATTCAATTATCTGTGTGAAATCATTGTCAGTCAAACCAGCTCTTTCGATTATCACATGGATTTTTAGTAAATTTATTGAACGATATTGTAAGTTTTACGGATGACTATAAGTTTAGCCTGGAAGGAATGGCCAAACTTTGTCGAAGGAAGTGAAAAAGTGCTTGAGACCCTTATCTCCTTGCATTGAATGTCAACCAAATTTTGCTTGTAATTTCTAGGATGATATTTTATTATTTACTTAATTCGGTAGTTGCGTGGCTCACCCTCAGCGCTAAAGAAAAATTAACTATTTTCGTTTCTCTCTTTATATCTATACACATAAAAATGGTATATACACAGTCCTGTCACATTAATGTGACCACCTGTCAAAATCCAGAATAACCCCCTTTCTTAGAACGGACTTCTGCGAGACGTGCAGGAAGAGAGTCAATTAGGTACCTGAAGGTGTTCACTGGGTTGTTGAGCCATACTGACTTCAATACCGTGGCCAGCTGTGCTAGATTACGTGGGTGAAGATCCATGACGCGAACAACCCAATCGAAATGAGCCCACAAATTCTCGATTGGGCTTAATTCAGGTGTGTTTTCTGACCAAGGGAGAGAGGTAAACTCATCCTGGTGCCCCTTCGAGTCACGCATGCTCACTGGCAGCTGTATGGCACTTCGCATTGTCCTGCTGGTTGATGCCATCATCCTGAGGAAAAACAATACTCATACAGGGGTGTACAGGGACCGCAAGGGCAGATACATACTTGTATTGATCCATCGTGCCTTCTACAATGATGAGTGAACCCATAGAACCCCAGGAAAACATTCCCCAGACCATAATGCTCCTGCCTCCAGCTTGAACCGTTCCGGTAATGGTTACAGGTTGTTTACTTCCAGAGGTTTCACGCCTTCTAATCCAACATCCGTCTGTCCGATGAAGCATAAAACGTGATTCATCAGTAAATGCTACCTATCGCCACGCAATGGACGTCAAGCTGCGGTACTGATGTGCAAATTCCAGGGTTCCTCGTCGATGGACAGTAGTCAGCATAGGTGCATGAACCAGGAATCTGATTCGAGAGCCCAGACGCCGCAACGTCCGCTAAACAGTAGTGTGAGAGACAATGTTGGTAGCCCCTTGATTTATCTAGGGGTCAGCTGTTCAACGGTAGCCCGTCTATTAACCCGAACGCATCTCCACAGCTGTCATTCGCCTCTGTCATCTATGGTTCCTGGAGCATCACATTTTCCATGTCACTGATTTTGAACAGTCCCATTTTACCATGTACGGTACACTTTTACCACGACGGCAAAGCGAACAGCTCAAAAGCTCAGCCATTTTGGAAATGCTTCCACCCTTGACCCGAAAGCCAATAATCATGCCCTTTTGTACGTCGTATAAATCGCATCGGTTTTGCATTACGCCAGAAGTAGAAATGTTTTCCAAAGCCCTCACACAACCTTTATATACCCTCAGCTGCACTGGGTTACCAACTGAATTCTGTGATTGATTATTTAACGTCGACGTCAAAAGTACGCGGTGGTCACATTGATGTGACTGGACTGTGTATATTTGCTTGTTTGTATGTTTGTTCCTTATACAAATCTACAGCTTTCGTCGATTTTCATCAAACTTGGCACGGAGGTTCTTTAATGCATTAGAATTCATAGGCGGGGTTTTGAAATTTTGAAAAAATCCAAAAAGCTAAAAATAAAAATTTTTTGTCTCAAAATGGCCATTTTCTTTCAATTTTGAATAGATAGAGTAATAGAGATAAGCCTTTAAGCATACAAATTGATAAAATTCAACACATTTAATTATAAGTATTTTCCAATACAGATTACGATTAACAATGAATTATCAATTTAAGGCTTACCTGTTTCATTTTAGCATGATATAAGTTAAAAACAAGTATAATTCATTTTCTAATTACCTTGGAACATTAGCACAAATTTTTTATGATACAGACAAACTAGAGGTTCCAACAGATATTTTACTTCTAATTTTTGTGAGCATTTTTAATAAGCACCCGGGAAACGCCGGGTAATAAGTTAGTATAGATAATTTCTGTAATGATATTACAAAAATTATATTATTTACTTAACTATGTACACTGTAAAAAAATGAAGGTTGTTTTTACAGTGTAATACAGCTAATTTTATAGTAACAAACTGTAAAACTGCTAATTTTAAAATAATGATCTGTATAATTTCTACTTTTGCAGTACTAAGCTGTAAAGTTACTAAGTTTACAGTTTATTACCGTGTATTTTACAGTTTTAAACTGGAACCTCTGCTACCAGTATTATAATGTTGTTTTTACAGTATAGTACAAAATTTTCGGCAATAAACTATAAAAGTGCTAACTTTACAGTAAGAAACTGTAAAATTGCTACTTTTACAGTTTAATACTTTGCATTTTACAGTTTTAAATTGGAACTGCCATTATTATACTGTAAAAACAACAGTTCATTTTTTGTAGTGTAGTTGCATGGCTCACCCTCATTGCTGAAAAAAAATTAACTATTTTCGTCTCTCTCTATGTACAGGGTGTCCACTCCTATCGTGGCCCAATTGCTAATTTCTAAACCGTTAGAGATAAGCAGATAGTTTATGTAGGAAAAGGCTACGAAATGTTTTTCAAAAAAATCAAATTTTGAAAGAGTTACGAAATTTAAATTTTTATGCAGCCCCCCCCCCCCAGTCCTATCAATTCTATTTAGTAAAATATTCTTGACACTGTAACGTTTAAAACTAAAAAAAAAAATTACTGTTCTACGACAAAAATTGACCGAGTCATGACGTTTTGAGAAATCAAGGTTTTGAAGGATTTCGCATACGGTCCCTTAAGCGATCTCTCTATGACGTCATGAAATAATGCAAAATCTTGATTTTTCAAAACGTCATAACTCGGTCAGTTTTTGTCGTAGAACAGTGATTTTTTTAAAGTTTTAAACGTTACAGTGTCAAGAATGTTTTACTAAATATGATTGATAGGACTGAGGGGCTGTAAAAAAATTTAAATTTCGTAACTCTTTAAAAATTTGATTTTTTTGAAAAACATTTCGTAGCCCAAATTCCTTTCGTAATTTAGCGATTTTTTCCTAAATAAACTATATGTTTATATCTAACGGTTTAGAAATTAGCTATTGGGCCACGATAGGAGTGGACACCCTGTATACATGTGGTTGTGTGTGTGTATGTGCGCGCTTACACCTGCCAAATATAACTAACTTCTCAAACACAAAATCTTATAATGCATTACCTTCACGGAAAAGGTAATACTTAAATAGAAAATATGCAAGACTTAATGCTTTTAATATACTCCATATTTTTTTTAATCAACATTGAAAAGTATTTTAATAAGTGTCCAAAAACTAAAAGATGCTTTACTTAATAACTTTTTTGGAGCATAAATAATATTTAGGAAATCGATAAGTATTAACTGAAGCAAGAAATCTAAGTTGATGAGCAATATCTTAAGAGTAAATGAAAAACCACAAATTTACATATGCTCAAAAATGAAATTTTAGCAGTAATGACTTTCTTGAAAGATTTTGGAATAATTAAGAGAAGTAAAAGCCATATATTTTCTCTTTGAAATCTGGAGAGGGAGAAAGTTGCACTTGCTCTGATGAGCCAGACAAAAACTACAAACTTTCATTAAGACTAAACATTTATAAAATTCTTGCTAAAATATTTAGAAAATGAATGAATATTTGTTTTAACCTAAGTGATGACTAAAAAAATGAAAAAAAAATTATAAATTCTTAATTAGTTAACGAGTAAAAATGGTGATTAAACGAGTAAAAATAGTTTTTGAAAGTATATGACTGATTTTTTATTGTTTTTCGTTACATTCTATAAAAGTAAAAGCTATAACTACCTATGACTAAAATTAATAACAATATAAGTACAAATAATCAAAATATCTATTATTATTCAAGACAGTATGATGAATATTTCAGATGTTACGAGGGTTTTATATAGTGAGACCAATTTTTGACCCACAATCGCGAACGTATTTTAAAATTTTTTTCTACCGCCAGCAATTTACCTTTTCGAAGCTTTCTTTCTAAATTAGCTTGATTAAATAGAAAAAATAGTTAACTATCAGTTAATGTATACACAAGATTAAGACATAGTGGGTAAGTATCTATTTCAGGCGTACTA
The DNA here is from genome assembly GCA_038373865.1 of Uloborus plumipes. NCBI lineage: Eukaryota > Metazoa > Arthropoda > Arachnida > Araneae > Uloboridae > Uloborus > Uloborus plumipes. Next base: position 9,359 of record JAXGGA010003839.1, read on the forward strand.
TTAAATCTCTGCATTGCTTACTAAGAGCATGTAGACTAAATTCAAATTTCGTAATCCTGCAGATCGTTCGATTTCTTCTACTGTATATGACTTCAAAACATAAAGTTAAGCCTTTAATGCTGCAATTGTTTTTAAAATTTGAGTCTTAAGAAAACACAAATAGCAATACACTTAAATTATTTTTAGTAAATTCAAGTTGAAAATAGTTAAGTACACAATGCGGAAGGTCAGATAAGTTTAATGAATCGTTGTTTACTTAATTTTGGAAAAAAAATGCCAGAATAAGTAGATAATGGTAGGAGGGAAAAATATTCCAGTATGAAGAGAGAATGGTAAGACGAAAAAAAATCCCATTATAAATAGAGAAAGGTAAGAGGGAAAAATAGCCCAGCATGAGTAGAAATGATAAGACGAAGAAATGTATCAGCTTGAGTAGGAAATGGTGAGAAGAAAAAATATCCCAGAGAAGGAAGAGAGAATGGTAAGACGAAAAAATTTGAGGCCTTCCATCAGTAAATTTTAAAAAAAGTTCAAAAAGCTTAATAATTTTAGATGAGTATTAAAGATGATGAAGGAAGGAAGTTTGGGCTCTGCCCCGAAAATATTTCGAAATTGAAGTCCGAAACCTATGAGATCAATACTTGCAAAACAGAATACATAGTAACAAGAAGAGATAAAATCAATCGCCGCTCCCTGAAAAATTTTTTGAATCCGCCCTTGATTTAAATAGAGAATAGTAAGATGATATTGATTTCTTTTCACGATGTTATTTCTGTTATCATATCGTAGCAAACATACCAATACTGCCACCAGCAGCTATAACAATACTTTGAGGTTTACAAATCACTCGCTAAATTTGTAGCTCTCCTATTTCTCAAATAAATTTATTTGCTATTTTCGACAACCTTTAATGGGAACAAAGATATTGCCTATTTCTCTTTTTGAGGATGAAATTCTCTGGAGCAATGACCGGTAAAATATGGTGGCAGGGCTGAAAGGATACTTTTAGGCTTCCTCTGTGTAATATGTGCCCGCCGTTAAAGAGGTACACTAGGTGGCCAAAAGTATCCGGACACTTTCGAAAATTCACATTTTTACATATAGCTCGAAAAATAAGTGATCAATTGTTCTTTAACTTTAGTCATACAAAATATAGGTTTGACCGAACATTTTCAAGTTGAAATTAAATTACCCTTGCATTAGGGGGACGACAAGAAGGGGTGATGAAAGTAAAATCGCTTTTTGACCATAACTCTTCGAAAATAGCTCGGAATAAGCTATAAATTTCAGTAATTAATTAGCATACTATGTATAATTACTGTACAAATTTTTATGAACGTACCACTCTTACTTCCGAAGATATGAAACATTTTTTAAAAAATGGCAATTTTATTTGAAGGGTTTTTGCTCATAACACGCAGAGTTTTTAATCAAACCTTATCAAAACTTCAGGAAAAATGACAAAATACAAGAGAAAGAACATACTAAAACGGTAAATAAAAATATTAAAAATCCGATGAGATATGAACGTTAAAAGGAAATAATTTTTCACGGCGCATGCGCGAACGACAGAAATTTATAACTACAAAAATATTGTAGCCTGGATTATACTGCATCTTATAAAAAAAGTTCCAGTTGAATATCGTAAAAATTGAAAAAGATATCAGCGATCTAGTGAGCTGTAATTCATTCATTCGCAGACAATACATAAATGGCAAGGGGTTCTCCACAAATAGTGTGGTAACAATTGAGCATTTTCTTCAATGTTAAATTGTATACAGTTTGAAAATTTATATTCGGCATAGAAGTCACATTTCGCCTATTCGGCCAAAAAGACCTTATACGTAGGTGGCCAAAAGTATCCGGACACCCCCTGAAACTTTGGTTTTGAACGATGACGCAATAACCTTTAATTTAAAAATAGCTCTTTGTGGACAGACCCTCACTTTTTATGTATTGTCTGCGAATGAATGAAATACAGCTCACTAGATCGCTGATATCTTTTTCAATTTTCATGATATTCAACTGAAACTTTTTTTATAAGATGAAGTATAAATCAGAGTACAATATTTTTGTAGTTATAAATTTCTGTCGTTCGCGCATGCGCCGTGAAAAAATATTTCCTTTTAACGTTCATATCTCATCGGATTTTTAATATTTTTATTTACCGTTTTAGTATGTTCTTTCTCTTGTATTTTGTCATTTTTCCTGAAGTTTTGATAAGGTTTGATCAAAAACTCTGCGTGTTATGAGCAAAAACCCTTCAAATAAAATTGCCATTTTTTAAAAAATGTTTCATATCTTCGGAAGTAAGAGTGGTACGTTCATAAAAATTTGTACAGTCATTATACATAGTATGCTAATTAATTACTGAAATTTATAGCTTATTCCGAGCTATTTTCAAAGAGTTATGGTCAAAAAGCGGTTTTACTTTCAACCCCCCTTCTTGTCGACCCCCAAATGCAAGGGTAATTTAATTTCAACTTGGAAATGTTCGGTGAAGCCTATATTTTGTATGACTAAAGTTAAAGAACAATTGATCACTTATTTCTCGAGCTATATGTAAAAATGTGAATTTTTGAAAGTGTCCGGATACTTTTGGCCACCTAGTGTAGAAACATTTTCAACCGCGGAAAGATCAATACTTAGCTTTTTATACTCATAGCAGAAATGGGAAAAAAATTCGGAACTAGAAATAAACGTTCTTACTCTCGAGTAAAACCAGGAAGATATAAAATTATTCTGCTTTTGAATCTTTATTTTGTTTAGCAATATTGAAAAATAAACATAGCCAGCGTACAAAAAAGTTATACAACACTGATTTTAAGTTTTATCTTATAATGCAGTAAAGAAAATAATGTTATAGAGTAACAGCAATATATCATTACCGAACATGGGACTAGCTTTCTTCTAATTACTAGGCAAATAAAAAGAATAATTACTAGGTAAAAGAGAGAGAGAGAGAGAGAGAGAGAGAACTGAATTGTAAAGGGTAAACTGTAATCAGTAAGCAATCTTGTGATTTCTTAGTAAAACGATATATAAAAAAAAAGAAGTACGAATATAAAAAATCGTATTGACGTTATTTCAATTCAATTTCTTCAATGTAATAGAATGTTATTATATACTTCAATTTTCAATATAATAGAATATTGTTTATATTAGCAAAATATTTCTTGCATTAAAAAAGGAATAACTATGCGTAAGAAATTTATTTCATTTAACTTTCGAAAATATTCAAAAAGTTGAATTAACTATGACAACTTATAACAATGAGTGATGTTTTATGTGAAATGTTTTATAATTGAGTTTAAATATAAAAAATTAAATAAGTAAAATGATATAATAATAGTAATATTAGCCTTACAATTTTTTCTTTTTGTCCAGAAAAAATAAAAATACCAAGGGAAATCGCCAACAAGTTGTAAAAAGAGATTCTGCATAAAAATACTTTTGTACTTTCTAAATTTGAATTTTAATTTCAAAATCTTAAAACAACAGTGAAAGTGAATTCAATCTCTATATGTTATCCGAACTCAAATTTTCCAATAAAAATTCCAGAGAAAATAACCAGTTAAAAATAATTTATATATGAATAAAGAAGGAAATAAAAGTTCAATACAACACTACAAAAACTATAATAATGTTTTTACAGTATAATACAGCTACTTTTACCGTACTAAACTGTAAAATTGCTCATTTTACAGCAACAAACTGTAAAATTGCTAATTTAACAGTTTATTACCGTGCATTTTACAGTTTTAAACTGGAACCTCTGCTGCTAGTATTGTACTTTTGTTTTTACAGTATAATGTAGCTAATTTTATGATAACCAACTGTAAAATTGCTAATTTTACAATTTTTTACTGAGCATTTTACAGTTTTAATGCTTCCAGTAGTATACTGTATAAACAAAAGTTATTTTATTTGCAGTGAATTTATCTATAGAACTATAGACGAAATATTTATTCAACTATAAATTGTTTAAAAATAATAAAATGGTTGTAAATCCATAAACCCCATCTGATATCATTTTAAATATTAAAAGTTTTAGTTACTATTATAATTGACTTTACGTATATTTTACACTAAGTAGGAACATACAATTTTTAGTCAAGCACTAAGTTGAATTTACGGTTTAAAACCCAAATGTATCATTAGCAGTTCATACGACTATTAAATTTAATTTTCTCACCAAAATGCATCAAAAGAACAAGAAACTTAATGAGCTAAAGATGGCCTTCCGAGTACGAGTTCGTCTTTTCTGCGAAAATTCCAACCTCACGTGACTTTAATTACTTTAAACAGGAAGATTCCTACAACTCAACTCAACTTATTGTATTAAAGAAGCGCAGAAACGTAGAATTCTCTTGAGGATATGCGAAGCACTTAAGGAAATACTATTCATAACAGGTTGATGCTCTAAAACCTTTCTTAGTTTTTGTAAAAATGCAGAATAATTTTGACAGCTGCTTAAAATACTGCGTTCTAAGATTGCTAACTGCGATCTTTAATTAAACAAAAGAATGTGTTTTTAAACATTTATACATAGTATTTGAAATCAAACAATTCCAGTAATACAATGCACTGAAAATGTTAGTATTAAATTTTTAAATAATGTAATTTCGTTTCTCTCTCTTTTTTTAAGCTGCATTGTCACACAAATTTCAGTTTACCTTTTCATACTCTTTATTCGGTTTAAATGCCATAATAAACACTATTTTATATTTTAAAGAGTTCGTAGGAACCAACTAATATTTATCGTTTGCAGTTTTGATTGTTTAAAATTAATTTATATTTTTATTTCAGCTGTAATTTTTTAGTGGCAATCCCTGGTTTTGTTTATTATCATTTATTGTTAATATTTATTCGTTTCTTCTATTCTGACCAGGAACCACACAAATAGTATAATAATGAAAAATTTAAAAGGGTCGCAGTCGATAGAGCAGTTCCAAACATATTTTTGAAGTAAAAGTTATTTGCCCTCTTCCACCAGTTATCATTAAATTAGGTCTCACGAATCAAACCACATTTTTTAATAAAGCCAAATATAAAGACTGGGCGAGAAACTGATCACGCAATTGCCTCGTCTGCGTGTGCAGGACATCTATCTACAAACAATGTGAAAAAGTCTGCCATTGTTCACTGAAACTCGATAATGGGCCACGAGAGCAAATAATTTATGGCTCCAGAAACATGTTTTACAATGATCTCTCGAATGTCACTTATTCACTTATATTTTTTTCATTATTACCCTATCATATGGTTTTCTAGTGAGAAAGATTAATCTATGCAAAAATGATTGATAATAAATATTCTGCAATTCAAGTGAAATAAAATGGATTCCTTCTTGACGGCTTAATTTATTTTTTCAGGCGCGAATGTTTTATAGTTCAAAGCAATTTTTGAAGGAAATATCTCACTTGGAACATTGCAATTGCTAGGTGATAAATTTCTTATTCAGAATTCAGTAAGAATTTTTCCTGTGATTGAACTTTGAATTAAGGACATCAAATGAGGTCAAGTGAGGACAATAAGCAATTCGTGATAGTTTGAAAAAAAAAGCAATTAGCAATTTTTTGAGATTCCAAAAAGTTTTTGTGTTTAACTTTCTGTTTTGAACAGCTCCAGAAGTTCAGCCCAATTGAGTTACAAGGAATTTCTCGCAACTAAATTTATATTTGTTGATGTAACTGTTTAAAAATCCTTTCGATTTGGTTCAGAAGCTACGTTTTAAATGTTCTTATCTGGGCACAGAATAAAAAAAAATGCATAGCATCGAATTATGAAACATTTAAATTGAATTTTCTTCGTACGACTTGAGTTGCATCCGTTAAATTTAGCAGAGCAATTATATAAAAAAAAACTACTGTGTAAAATGGCTCCGACATCAAACCTCGCCGCTCGGAAAACTTAATTTCAGTTTAATTTTCTGCCCTCAGAAGCCTAAAGATTTCTAAGTTTACCCTTGAACAAACAAACTTAGACAATGTCGATGCAAACGCAGTTGTGGGTAAATATATTCCTAGAAGTATCTGGATTTCCAAACTAAATTATTCTGCCTTGCGAAGTAGGAAAAAGTAATTTCCTCCTTACACATGCTCCCACGGGGGATAAAAGAAACCTAATTACATTCTCATTCTTAAAAGGATCATAAAAAAAGCCGCAAAAAAATTCACAAGTCCTCTTGCTTATCAGGATGTTACAGAGTGGATTTGGGAGAAAAACAACATTATTTCTTTCAATAACGTTGAAAATAAAGAACTGAGATCGGATTGTTGTACCACACCCTGTTAGATAAAAAACTGTGAAAAACCTACTTTGGATAACGTTTTATGCTCATAATTCCTAATAAAAGCATAAACTAGGATGTTTTTTAAAGGGGGTTATTGTTTTTGGGAAAATTATCTTTTTGGCGTAAGAGTAAGATATAATACATAATGTTAACCTGTAAAACTTCTGCAACTTGTCACGGTTAGGATTTAGGTGGTTTGATGACATTTTATAGACGAGGCTTCTATGTAAATTTTTTAAATTCTTATTTCTTATTTTTTTAATTTCCTTTTCAATTCATTTATTATTATTGATTCCTTTATTTATTTTTAGACATTTTTAATTCAATTTTTATTTATGAATTTTTTTTCCCATTACCTTCATGAAAATATTTTACTTATATTTTTGTTTTTATTTATTAGTAACCAAAATTATTTTTCTTCTGTACATACCAAAATGGAATATCTACCCATGTGAGTTGTTTTGTAAATTTTCACATACGTCAGCCGTAATTTGTTAAATTTAACATTGTTGAATATGTACAAAGGGATGGCGTAGTTAGAAAAGAAAAAAAAAAGTGGTTTGATGAGTCACTGAGGATATATTTATTTAAAGTTCTGGGGAATTTATTCAAAGAATGGGTTCTACCAGCAACAGTTTAAGAATGTCCTGTTAGACTGTTACAATACAGTGATGAAACAAACTTCAATGATGTATATTGTACAAGGTGTGACAATTGAATAACGGAAATGCTCATACCTTAGAGGTTAGATTTGGTGTAGAGAAATCAAAATGGAATGTAGTTGGTCTTCACGTTTCTGGGGCTGCACAGCAAAAAAAAATGAACTGTTGTTTTTACAGTATAATACTATACTAGAATGCAACTTAACTTGACACTGAACGTCATTACGAGCGGAGCCAATAAGAGCTCACAGGAAGTCAGCGATCTCCTCCAATTCGCCAAGTAGGCTGTGACGTTTTATCTAGCTCGTTTTTCATAGGCTAACGTAACGCAAACGTCACGCTGACGTCACGATGCTGTTGTCAAAAAAGGTTGCAGTGTAGTATAACAACCGAGGTTCCAACTTAAAAGTGTAAAATGCACAGAACAAACTGTAACACTAGCAATTTTACAGTTTCTTACTGTAAAGTAAGAAATTCACAGTTTATTACCGTAAAAGTTACCTGTATTATGCTGTGAAAACAGCAGCGTAAGATTGGCAGCAGAGGTTCCAGTTTAAAACTGTAAAATGCACGGTAATAAACTGTAAAATTAGCTATTTTGTTGAGCAGTACCGTAAAGTCAGGTTACTTGGACCCTAGGGGGTTACTTGAGCCCATTACAGTAAAAGGATAAAATCTAAGTTTTCTACTCACTAGTTGAAGACTTGCACGTAGTTCCTCGTTTCTGGGCTAGGTAGAAGCACTCTGCAGTCTCTAACGCTAGTACCAAACCCAGATTTTATCATTTTACTGTGGGCTCAAGTAACCCCCTTGTGGGTCCATGTAACCCGACTTTACGGTACTGTAAAATTAGCAGTTTACAGTTTATTGCTGTAAAATGACAAGTTTTTAGTTTTTTACTGTAAAAACTACATTCATTCTTTTTGTGTGAAGGTACGTAATTTCATCTAGAAACCTAATTTAGTTTCGTTTTCATCCTCGTTGGAGTAAGACGGTGTGGTAGAAGTACTGCGATCGAAAAAAAGCTTAGAAATCGAGCAGTGTACAGATTTAGAAATCCTCGTTAAATTTTTTACAACTTGCATATGAAGGTTTCAAATTGTTAAAAGAGGTGTTTGGCTAGTCACGTAATCAAGTTTTTCCAAGGCATAAACGGATTTCAAAAGGTACGGAGGTTGTTGCAAATGACGAACGTTAATGTCAGCCTGTGACAACAAGAACTGATGCCAACATTAAAAAAATAATGAATGATGAAATCGTGTCCAAAGGCAGATAGTGTTTAGATGTTGTCAGAAATTATAAACACTGATAGAGAGACAATGCGGAAAATTTTGAAACAAGATTGCATAGGACGAAAGATTGAGCAGCTAGGGTGTCCCGAAAAAATCGAAATTCCGCAGAGCACTTAGCCTTAGTGCGGAAAATTTGTGACTCCCCAACACTAATTACTGTGCAAAATTTCTTGACTCTGAGTTAATGTCTTCTGCTCTGGCAAGAGCCTTGAAGTTTAGAGATTTTTGGAAAAAAATCGAAAAAAGAGAAAATTTACAAAATATTTTAAAACCCACAGAATGTTAAGCCTTCGTGTGGAAAATTTGTGACTCCCCGACACTAATTACTGAGCGAAATTTCTTGACTCTGAGTTAATGCTTTCTGCTCTGCCAAGAGGCTTGAAGTTTAGAGATTTTCGGAAAAAAATCGAAAATATAAGAAAATTTACAAAATATTTTAAATATCATAAGTCTGTGAGCTAATTATTTATGCTCTGGAAAAAGGCCTGAAATAAGGGAATTTCATTAAAAAATTCTTAAATGCGAATAACACATAACACACTGCTACATACCTAATACTTACCAATATTTCGCTTTTTTATCGCCTCAATGACAACATCAGACCACCCCTTGAACTGAAATGGGCTCCTCTTCGTTTATAGGGTTACGTCGACTATACTAAATCAAACCTTTCTTGCTCTAATACTTTCAGCGAAAAACCTTCTACATCTACATCTTCTCAAATGTTGATTAAACTGAAAAATACAGCTATGAAGAGTTTGAGATTTAGAATTTCTAACAGAGCCGCAGCAGCGGTTGCTTCTAGTGTTTTGCAGGATATTGGTATGATTTCGGAAACCGACACTTCTCTTGTCATCGACAAAAACAAAATTTCTAGGGAACGAGCGAGAATTGGAAAATAATTGAAAGCTATTTTCATAAGTGAAACCAACACTCCTTTACTAGGTCTTTACTTTGACGGTCGTCGTGACAAAACAAGGATGAATGGAAGAAATGAGACAGGTAAATTTTATGCACGATCTATAGTAGAAGATCATTACTCTCTTGTAAAAGAGCCCGGGAGTCAGTATGTTGGACATGTCACTCCTAAGTCAGGGCCCAGTCTAGACTTCATGAAATGCATTCATAGTTATGTGGACGCTCACGGTGGTGGATTTGAAAACCTTCTTGTTGTCGGAGCAGATGGAACAGTCGTAAACACTGGAGTGGAATAACTCGCCTATTAGAGCAAAATCTTCGCAGGCCCCTCCAGTGGGCTATTTGCCTTTTACATTTTAACGAACTCCCATTACGGCATCTTTTTCAGTTCGTAGATGGTACAACAACAGGCCCAAAATCATACTCTGGTACAATTGGAAAAAGCCTGTACGACTGTGAAAAACTTCCTGTAGTTCGGTTTAAGGCAGTAGATTGCAAGTTGCCCCCTGATGTTGACCCGACAATACTGAGTAAAGACCAACAGTATTTATTTCAGATATCCCATGCAATCAAATCAGGTGAGTGCTCTCCAAATCTTGCTAACCGTGAACCTGGTACTCTAAATATTTCTCGTTGGCTGACAACAGCTAATAGAATCTTGAGACTCTACGTTTCAACTATAAAACCATCAGCTGAGTTGAAAATCCTGGTCAAGTTTATATTAAACGTATATTCACCATCCTGGTTTAAAATAAAACTTAACCATTCTATTAAAGATGGAGCAAGACATGTGTGGGAAATTATTCATGCATCGAGATACTTGCCAAAAATGTATCTTGACGTAATCTATCCTGTCATTGCTCGGAATGCATTTTTTGATTGTCCAGAAAACATTCTGTTAAGTATGATAACAGATGAAAATGTGAATATCAGAGAGCTCGGTATGCATAGAATCTTAAAGGCTAGAGAAAGTGCATCTGTTGATGGAGACTGTGTGCGCACATTCCGCAACCCAAAGCTTAACTTTGAGGCTGCAGATTATGTTAGTTTGATAGACTGGAACAATTGCAAAATAACGCCTCCACCAGTTCCCCATAGGCGGACTTACGGGGGTGCCAGGGGGTGCGCCGCACCCCCAACATTTTGGCCGGACTTTACGAAAACAATTAAATAAAATTTTTTTTTTTTTTAAACAGCTAGTTTGAATTTTTTTTTTTTTTTTGCTTACTGAAATAAATAAATAAAAATGCGTAACTGGATAGAAAATTCTTGCTGAACGATTATTTCAAAAATTAATACAGTATACTCTCGATTATCCGAGGGGTTGTAGGGGAAAATCCTCAGTTAACTTGATTATTGTAGAGAAAAAATTTTCTTTAAAAACACGTTTCTGAGGACCCCTAGTTTATTCTCGCAGCTCTAACCAAAGGCGTATTTAAGGGAGGGGCGAAATTGAGAAAGATTTTTCAAATGTAGGTTTTCGGTTCGGTGTTTGCTCAAAAAAAAAAAAAAAAAACTCTCTCTATTAACATTGTTTTCAAATGTGTATTTTTCTTTGTATGTAATGTAAATTGTTTTCAAATGTGTATTTTTCTTTGTATGTATGTATATAATAACTCCAAATGTAAATCTTTCCCTCCTATACCCCTCCCCCCCCCCCCCCGAAAAAAAATTCGATTTTTTTTAAAAATAAATGTAGTTATTATTCGGTTTAAGTTTACTCTTAAATTTTTTCCTTCTTTTTGCTTGAAATACATAAATAAATAATTATTGCTAATAATAATTCGTTAGATGGCACCAGGCAGTGGTGCAACCTAAGAGGGTCAGGGAGCTCTTACGCTTTACTCAAGAGAAAAAAAGAACGTGTCTTGGGAAAATGAAGATATTTCAATTAGAAAACGCATAGAAAAAATCCTAATCATTTTGAATAGAAATTTTTAAATGAAAAATATTCAACACATGTGGATTATTAGTCAGCAAATTACGTTTCTCTCTTTCTTTTCATTCCCCTTTTTTTTCTAGTCAGTCAGGAAAAAAAAAAGAGTCCTTAAAATAATGCTACACTCAATAAATTTAAAATAAAGTTCAATCATTCCCCCCCCCCCCCCCGCGGCAAGAAATTTAAAATAAAGTGCAATCATTTTCGGTTTTAGTTTTTTCACAAATAATTTCCAAGCTTTCAGCTGAACAAAAAAAAAAATTCGAAAAGAGATAGAAGTCCAAGCCGGCCGAGCTAGAAGGGTCACGTAATTTTCGATCTCTTGACCAGGGGTGAAATTAAATAATAGAGTGCCTCTCAGTGGCGGATTTAGGGTAGGAAGTCGAGGCCCGTGTATCCGCCAAGCACGAATTCAAAGCAGGCTCACCCCCCTTAAAGAGTCCAAAGAGATCTTAAAATTTCGCTTTTACAACGTGTAATTTAATTGCAGTTTCAAGACTTCAATATTCAAAAATTTTCGGAAGAAAGTTCTTTTCCCGCTTCTTCTTCAATACCTTGGTCAAACATTGCCTCAAATAGCATTTTAGAGATTTAAAATTCAAACAGTTAACGGTAGTTGATATCCCCCTTACTTTTCTATAGTCTTTAGCTCTAAAATGCGTTTTTAGAACAGAGCGAGCTTCCGAATTACAGTCTCTATGCCCAAAAATTTCCGGAAGAGTCCCTAAATCCTTTTTTTATCCTTAATGTTGTCAGACAAAGCCTAAAAGCAGTTGTTCCTATCAAGAATCATGGCGTAAGCGGCGCTATTGAATTATTTTTAACGGACGTTTTTAAGTTTTTGTTTTCTTCTTCTTTTACGTGTGGCTCTCGTTTTTAGAGGGATCTTCGTGGAATTCTTGGATGATAAGTTTTTGCTCTTGGGGGTAATGGGCACCTCTGCTAAAAGTAAAATTTAGAAACTTCAGTTTAAAAAAATAGAGCTTAAAACTGCATTCTTGAAGCTTCAATGTCGCAAAATTTTGGGGCACAGCGCTCGAATCCTGCCTCTTCTCTTGACGGTATTAAAGATAACCTAAATAAAAATGTTTTAAAAACATTAATTTCGAAACATTTCGGGAGAGAGTCCTTGCTAACATTACTGCCAAAGATGGTCTAAAGTAAAGATGGCTTAAGGTTTCAATTTTGAAAATTTTCGGAGGGAGATCCCTAACCACTTTTTGTGTCTTAACGTCTCCAAAGAGAACGCGAAATTGCGCATCTATGTATCGAAAATCTTTCATGGGAGGGTCTTTGAACTTTTACTTCCCAAAGATAACTTAAATGAGACTTCAGTTCAAAAAAAAAAAAAAAAAAACTCATCTTCTTTTCTTTTACTCTATCATGAAGAAATATATCCTGAGTTGTGCTTCAGTGTCAAAATATTTCAGAAGAGATGCCCCGAGTCTTCTCAATTCCTTTAACGTCACTAAAGATAGCCTGAAATTGCGTGTTTAGAATTTAAGTTTCAGAAAGTTTCCCAGAGGAGTCTTGATCCTCCAACGTCATCAAAGGTAGCATAAATAATTTCAATTTTGAAAAAAGTTTTGGAGGGAAGTATTATAAAAAAATTTCCAGCTTTCCACCAATTACTTCCGAATTTGATGAAAGTGAGTCTCAGCTTGTTACTATCACTATTGAACTACTTTTGAAGTTCTTTAAAGTTATTTTTGATGTATTTATTTTTATTGCAATAACTTCTAACTATTATTTTACTAGTATTGTTTAAAGAATTATATTTGTATTGAGCTTTGTAATAGTTTATGTTCCTTAATTCATTTTAGACAAGAGTCATGTTAATAAATTCCTATTTTCGTACCTTTTTCCGAGCAAATGTTGCTACATTAATATCAACATCATATTAAAAATAACAGTATTTTTATCCATTTAAAAAAGAAAGGAAATAATAATAGCAAATAAATCATTACATAAACCAAATAATTATATATTATTCAGTGGCCGTATTATAGAAAAATCGTATTCACTGCAGTTGGGTATTCATTGGTTCATTGTTAGTTTCTTTTACTTCGAAACAACCATAATGATGATTAAACTCAAAAAAAAAAGGGAATATTTTCTGAAAGAATGCCCCGGAGCCTTGTTTGACCTGTGGAATACCCCCTCCCCCCTCCGCAGGTCAAACCCCCAGGCCCTGGCCAGTTCTCCCCCCCCAGGCCCCGGTATTCTGCACCCCCAGAATGAACAGCCTAAGTCCGCCTATACAGTTCCCTGCAACATTCCGTCAGACGATCTTCAAAATATGATGGCTGTTGGAGTTCAATGCGAAAAATGGAAGTTCATTCAATTCCCTTGCCATGCACAGGCCGTTGAACGCATCGTGAAATTAGTTTCTAAGGCATCAAATCAAGTATGTGGCCAGGAGAAAAGAGACGAGTTTATTTTCGCTGTTTTAAAATCACGCAGCAATATGCCTGCATTTCACCATAAAAGTGATTACAAATTACAGTAATACATGATGTCTCTCTAACTGTAAATTCCAAAGCCTGAACAGTACACTTAAAAGTTTTGAAGATGCATAATTGATAACCCTTAAACCCATTTTGTAATTTTTTCTTTAATGCATAGAAAAATGCAGTTCGAATTTTTTGAATACTTGTCAGGGAGATTTTCTAACTGCATAAATACTTTAATTTCTAATCGAATTTATTTCTACATGTAATTAGATTATAAACAAAGGTCCCCTCTTTTAGGCTTTATCATTAAAGTATTTAGGGCTCTTTTACCTGAAATTCAAGTCTCTTGCCATAGCGGAAGACACTAACTCAGAGTCACAAATTTTTGCTGTGATATTAATTTTTTGGGTTCTTTTGCCTGAAATTCAAGTCTCTTGCCATAGCGGAAAATATTAACTCAGAGTCACAAATTTTTTCTCTGTTTTGCTTTAGGAAGTCACAAATTTTTTGCACTAATTCTTAACATTCTGTGAAATATAAAATATTTTGTAAATTTTCTCATTTTTTCGATTTTTTCTGAAAGAATGCCCCGGAGCCTCGTTTGACCTGTGGAATACCCCCTCCCCCCCCACCCACCCAGTAGGTCAAACCCGCAGGGCCCGGCCAGTTCTCTCCCCCCCCCCCCCGGTATTCTGCACCTCCAGAATGAACAGCCAAAGTCCGCCTATGAAATGGAACTGTTAGAAATTTTGTGATGGCGGCATTAAATACATGTTTTAAACATGCAATAAAATACTCCTTAGACTGCGAACAACTGCTATTCCTTACCAGAGCGTTTTCTCTTTCTTTTATTTGGAGAAAGTAGTGATTCACTGGCTGGGAGGTTTAGTAAATTTCCCGACTGTTGCCAAACTTTACGACGCCAAATAAGAAGAGTAACTGAAAAGCCATCACTACTTTTTTAACAATAATAGTTCCATTCTGACGTTTTCGGTAACACCGAATTTTGAGGAAGTCAACTGAATAAATTTAAATTTACTCCAACCCCCTCTGAAGAAAAATTATTATATCCTTTAGTTCAAATGAGCTCCACAACCTTTTAAATTCCTCTTAAATTCATGTTAAAGTTTAAATCAATTCACCAAATAAATATAAAAGACAGAAAGTTAAGTAGGTAACAGGAGGTATTAATTTATCAAATTGAATAAATTTTCAAGGCTTAAATCTATACGGTAATTTAAACCACAAAGTAACTTCGGGGACAAAAGAGCAGCTGTACTGGAAAATGGACCTAGTGTTTCAGTATTGCATACATAGTTAAGCCTTGAAAATTGACTAAATTTGATTAATTAATATCTCATGTCCTAATTAACAGACAGAAACATGCTAAAACTTTTCTTTTTCATAAAAAAAACCCCTTTCCAGTGATATATAATGTTATGGGGTGGGGGAAGGTTCCCCCCCCTCAGTTATCCCTTGCCGAATCTCGCGAACTCGGAACTTTCCACAGTTTTTGTTTTGTTATGCAACTTGCTGCCGTGAACCAGTTTTGGAGGCGTGGCTTTCAACATCAAGCAGCGCAGTGAAACTTGTTTCAAGTAGCTATGCTGTTACTACCATACCATAACTGAACCTGATTGATGTAGACCTGGAGTTGCTCACTATTTTCTGTTTTTAATTAAGCTTCTTCTGACTCTGTTTGAAAATTAATTATCTTTTGTCGCAATATTCGATCATCTTTTCTTGTATCGTTATTCATTTATGATCCCTCCCACCCTCAGCTTAACACGCACATAAATGAAACATAACATAAATGAAAACCATGTGTTTACTGAAATGTCTGAAGTGGAATGCGCGGTTACTAAGAGACATCATCTGCAGGCATAGGCGGAATTAGGCTGTTCATTCTGGGGTGCAGAATACCGGGGCTTGGGGGTTTGACCTGAAGGGGGAAGGGGGTATTCAACAGGTCAAGGAAGGCTTCGGGCATTCTTTCATAAAATATTCATTTTTTTTTTTTTTTGGAGTTTAATCATCATTATCACAACCATAAAATCATTATGGTTGTTTCGAGGTAAAAGAAACTAACAATGTACCAATGAAATACCCAACTGCAGTGAATACGATTTTTCTATAATACGGCGCCCCACCGAATAATATATAATTATTTGATTTATTTAATGATTAATTTGCCATTATTAGTTCCTTTGCTTTTTAAATGGATAAAAATACTGTTATTTTTAATATGATGTTGATATTATTTTAGCAACATTTGCTCGAAAAAAGGTACGAAAATAGGAATTTATTAACATGACTCTTGTCTAAAATGAATTTAAGGAACATAAACTATTACAAAGCTCAAAATACAAATATAATTCTTTAAACAATGCTAGTAAAATAATGGAGTGCATTAAATAAAGTTATTGCAATAAAAATAAATACATCAAAAATAACTTTTAAGAACTTCAAAAGTAGTTCAATAGTGATAGTAACAAGCTGAGACTCACTTTCATCGAATCTGGAAGTAATTGGTGGAAAGCTGGAAATTTTTTTTATATTACTTCCTTCCAAAACTTTTTTCAAAATTGAAATTATTTATGCTACCTTTGATGACGTTGGAGGATCAAAACTCCTCTGGGAAACTTACTGAAACTTAAATTCTAAACACGCAATTTCAGGCTATCTTTAGTGACGTTAAAGGAATTGAGAAGACTCAGTGCATCTCTCCTGAAATATTTTGACACTGAAGCACAACTCAGGATATATTTTTTCATGATAGAGTAAAAGAAAAGATAAGTTTTTTTTTTTTTTTTTTTTGAACTGAAGTTTAAGTTATCTTTGGGAAGTAAAAGTTCAAATACCCTCCCCTGAAAGATTTTAAATGTATAGATGCGCAAGTTTGCGTTCTCTTTGGAGATGTTAAGACACAAAAAGTGGTTAGGGATCTCCCTCCGAAAATTTTCAAAATTGAAACCTTAAGCAATCTTTACTTTAGACCATCTTTGGTAGTAACGTTAGCAAGGACTCTCTCCCGAAATGTTTCGAAATAAATATGTTTTTAAAACATTTTTTTTAGGCTTTTTAATACGGTCAAGAGAAGAGGCAGGATTCGGGCGCTGTGTCCCGAAATTTTGCGATATTGAAGCTTCAAGAATGCAATTTTAAGCTCTATTTTTTGAAACTGAAGGTTCAAAATTTTACTTTTAGCAGAGGTACCCATTAGCCATTAGCCACAAGAGCAAAAACTTATCATCCAAGAATTCCACGAAGATCCCTCTAAAAACGAGAGCCACACATGAAAGAAAAATAAAACAAAAACTTTTAAAAACGCCCCTTAAAAATAATTCAATAGCGCCGCTTACGCCATGATTCTTGATAGGAACAACTGCTTTTAGGCTTTGACAACGTTTAGGATAATAAAAGGATTTCGGGACTCTTCCGGAAATTTTTGGACATAGAGACTAATTCGGAAGCCCTCTCTTTTCTAAAAACACATTTTAGAGCTAAAGACTATATAAAAGTAAGGGGAATATTAACTAGTGTTAACTGTTTGAATTTTAAATCTCTAAAATGCCATTTGAGACAATGTTTGACCAAGGTATGGAAGAAGATGTGGGAAAAGAACTGCCTTCCGAAAATTTTTGGATATTGAAGTCTTGAAACTGCAATTATATTACACGTTGTAAAAGCGAAATTTTAAGATCTCTTTCGACTCTTTAAGGGGGGTCATGAACCTTCTTTGAATGCGTGCTTGGCGGATACACGGGCCTCGACTTCCTACCCTAAACCCGCCACTGAGAGGCACTCTATTCTTTAATTTTACCCCTGGTAAAGAGATTGAAAATTACGTCCCCCTTCTAGCTCGGCCGGCTTGGACCTATACCTCTTTTCCATTTTTTTTTTCTTTTATTCAGCTGAAAGCTTGGAAGTTATTTGTGAAAAAACTAAAACCGAAAATGATTGCACTTTATTTTAAATTTTTTGCTGGGAGGAATACTTCCACTTTATTTTAAATTTCTTGTCGGGGAGGAACGATTACATTTTATTTTAAATTTATTGAATGTAGCATTATTTTAAAGACTCCTTTTCCTTGACCCACTAGAAAAAAAGGGGGAATGAGAAGAAAGAGAGAAACGTAATTTGCTGACTAATAATCTACATGTGTTGAATATTTTTCATTTGAAGATTTCTATTCAAAATGATTAGGATTTTTTGTATGCGTTTTCTAATTGAAATATCTTCATTTTCCCAAGACACGTTCTTTTTTCTCTTGAGTAAGGCGCAAGGGCTCCCTGAACCTCTTGGGTTGCACCACTGCCTGATGACATCTAACGAATTATTATTAGCAATAATTATTTATTTATTTATGTATTTCAAGCTAAAAGAAGGAACAAAATTTAAGACTAAACTTAAACCGAATAATAATAATTACCTTTATTAAAAAAAAAATCGATTTTTTTTCGGGGGGGGGGAGGGGTATAAGAGGGAAAGACCCTGTGGGGCCCTCCCATACATATACATTTGAAAACGATGTTTATTGAGAGTCTTTTTTTCTTAGGGATTTTTTTTTTGAGCAAGCATGAACCGAACACCTACTTTTGAAAAAGAAACTTTCTCGATTTCGGGGGGGGGGGGGCTTGCCCCCCTAAATACGCCCTTGGTTAGAGCTGTGGGAATAAACTAGGGGTCCTCAGTAAAGTACAAGCACGTGTTTAACGACGTCAGTTGAATGTTTTCGGCTGTTTCCCTCGAGGCGCGTCCTAAAGAGGAGTTTATTGCAGCTAAACGGCTTTCTGAAGGAACACTTGTCGTGGGAAAAATGAAATGCACTGAACATTCTTGTGTTAAAAACAGCACGATTGTTATTCTTTTTTACAAAAAGGGTTCATTTTTGCGATCGCGACTTTTGTAAATCGGGACTGATCCGGGAACGTTTCCCCGTGATTTTTTGAAGAAAAAAAAAACGTTTTAAAAAGAAGGAAAATGAAATGCAGTGAGCATTCTTGTGTTGAAAATAGCACAATTGTTATTCTTTTTCACAAAAAGGCAGTGGCGGCTCGTGACTCTCAAACTTGGGGGTGCTGCAATTTTTTTAATGTAACAAAAATGTATGCGTATGGTCAATACGTAAAAAAAAATGTTTTTAATGCACCAAATATAGAAATAATAATCATTAAACATATAATTTATCTTTACTCAATTCAACCAAATGGGGAAAAAATAAATATTTTAAAATGATTTAAGAACAAAGCACATTTTCTTCACATCTTCTATTTATTTTATTTTTTTTGCAAATTTTTTTTAAACTTTTTCATTAAAGTTTTTGATATGATTCTGAGCATAGCTAAGGCTGCTAACCTATCACCTGGCATGTTTCGAGTGAATGTCTTTGTTAAATTTTCTCTGGTACGAAAACTTTCTACTCGTCGAAGCGTGAGCAATGTTAAAATCCGAATCAGGACGACTTTTTTTTTAATAGCATTTTTTTCGGACACAGATAACAGTGAAAAGGAAATACCCGGCAAATGCTCAACACTCATCGTTTTATACACTATTAAATTTGAAAAATATTTAGTTTGAAGCAGCGAAAAGGAAATATTCAGCACGCGTATGCGAGTAATCGGTCACTAAAGCGTCTCAGGGAGCTGCACCCGTTGCAGCCCACAACACGGTTGAAAAATCCTACCCCCGATTGACCACACATCACGCTGAGCAGGTGTAGAAAGCTTTTCCGCGAGCTCAAAGGATCTGCTCGCTGTGCAGCACTTTACGGAAAGTGGGAGATTTTTTTTTCGCACTTTAGTTGAGCCCGTAGGAAAGACTTCACTGATAATTTAATGGTGTGCACGTGTGTGTGTGTGTGTGTGTGTAACAAAATCTCCTTTGATGACCAACTATGGATTTTGTATAGGATCAGAATAAAATAAAAATGTGAATGAAATATTAGCTTAAAAGCGTTTTTTTTTTTTTTTTTTTTTTGAAAAACTACTGGGGGTGCTACAGCGCCGCAGCGCCTATGGACGAGCCGCCACTGCAAAAAGGGTTCATTTTTGAGATCGCAATTTTTGTAAAGGATTCGATTTTACGATCGCAGTTTTTGTAAGGGTTCGATTTTGCTGTTACAATTTTTACTATCTGTTGCTTTTTTTTTTTTTTGCATTATTACTAACAAAATTTTGCGATGTAGCCGTATCATATTCTGTTTTAAAAATATAAACACCATCAATCGGAAAATTCGCAAATACGGCAATTCTCGCAATTTTCGCGCCGTCAGTCCGTTTACTGTAATTATTTATTCTTTATTTCACAATCAAACCATGCAAAAATAAAGTAGAATGTATGAGTATTTCTTCTTTTGCCTCTGTTTAAAATAGTTAGACTGAATCGGAAAAATCTTATCGTTTTTGAGTGTTTTTTTCCAAGAGTTATTCGGGAAAAATTTTCAGAAATTCTGTCCCGCTTATAAGTCGACCCCCTAACTTTATACTTCATTTTTTGGACTAAATTTCTTGACTTATACACGAGTTTATACGGTATTAAGGTTTTTTTTGTTCAAAAACTCCGGGGGAGCCCCCGGACCCCCCTCCCGTTCATATTATTGACATTCATTCAATTTTACGTTTTCGGAGCTACAATATAGAAAACGTGCGAACGCCCTTTGCTACACGCATAACAAAATGCTTGAAATGCTTCACCTAAAAAAAGGCTCACATTGTTACAAAAAAAAAAAAAAAAAAAATCAAATTAAGCACAAATATTCAAAAATTGCAAACAAAAAAAATGCATATATTTTTATCTAACCCCCTAACTTTTTACTTCATTTTTTGGACTAAATTTCTTGACTTATACATGAGTTTGTACTGTATTTAGGATTTTTTTTTTCAAAAACTCCGGGGGAGCCCCCGGACCCCCCTCCCGTTCATATTATTGACATTCATTCAATTTTACGTTTTCGGAGCCACGATATAGAAAACGTGCGAACGCCCTTTGCTACACGCATAACAAAATGCTTGAAATGCTTCACCTAAAAAAAGGCTCACATTGTTACAAAAAAAAAAAAAAAAAATCAAATTAAGCACAAATATTCAAAAATTGCAAAAAAAAAAAAAAAAAATGCATCTATTTTTATCTAAGTAGCATAGGGGGGAGGGGGCAGCTCAAAATATTTTCCATCTGGAACACATCACTAAACTTGCACCCATGGGTACGGGCAGGTTTACACAAACAGACCTTTTTTTAGCCACTTAAATACTCAAACAGGGTAAAAACTGAATGCAATCTAAAATTTTATTAACTGCTTTATAAGACCATAACGTCTAAAATTTCCTAACTTGAAACATAAAAATTAGAAAAATCATTGAAAAAAATATGCATAAACGTGCCCCAGTCTACCTTACATTTTGAAGGAAAAATAGCTTAACATATTTTTTAATGTTCTTGTATCATATTGTTTTTTTACATGATGTTTACGTAAAAAAAAAACCCTATAAATCCTAGCTTGAAAAATAATGAAGTGTTGATTTGCCGTATATTTCAAAACTAGTGGGGGTATGTAGGGCAAAGTGAATTGGTAAAATATTTTCAGATTCTAGCGCAACCTATCTAGCAATATTTTAACTAAATTCGTATACATATAGTTGATTCCTGTCAAAAAATAAGTAGCTCCAAAGATCAAAGAAAAAAAATTATACCAGAAATTTTCAAAATTTGATACCTTTGTTTTAGTATTCGTGCTTTTTCAAAAATATTTCTTGTAATTATAAAAGTGTAAAATTGTTGCAATTAACATTTAAACTATTTATTGAGATATACTGATGTCCAGTGCAGTCCTTATTTAGTTTATATTAGGCATTTTGTATTTTAAAAGTCCAATGTAATTTGTCAAGTGCATGCAGGGCAAAGTGAAATAGTTCATTTCGTTTACTTATTCATTCATTCATTTATTAAATCAGGTACATATTTCTTCATTTATTAATTTATTTATTCTTTTACTTAATTATTTACTTCTTTACTCAATCATTAACTCATTTTCTTATTCATTCTCTATTTTATTCACTTATTTATTTTTCTCAGCATGTAAATTAATTCATTTATTAGTTTATTTTTCATTATTAATTATTTTTTTCCGTTTATTTAAGCATTCATTTGACAAAAATTACTGTTAATCGTCGAATAGAAAATGTTTCATTACAAAAATATTTTGTTTTTCACTTTGCCCATAAATTTTTGGGGTAAAAATTTTCCACATTTTTTTGAAGGTGCAAAATAAATGCCAAAAATGAAAAAATAACATTTCTATTGTAGTTGTGTTATGAAATACATTATTCCTTCTTTATGTACACTGATTTTGAGAACAGTTTCCAATTTGTGCATTTGAAACAGGTATATTATCTGAATTATTTCACTTTGCCCCACATTCCCCTATATATTTTCTTTTCTTCTAACTCTGGTTATTTTATGTCAAAACATGAAATGGATGCATAGTTATTTCATCATTATAGTCAAGCAAAGAAAAAGCACAATAAAGCTTTTTTTTTAGTTGACAAACTATCATTTAGTTCCTTTAAGTCAATTATTGCACTATATTTTGAGCTCTCTCATATGCATATCTTTGCTACTATTAAAAACAAAATAATTAATTAAACTCATAAGACGGCTTTCGCGCCGTCAGTCCGTTTACTGTAATTATTTATTCTTTATTTCACAATCAAACCATGCAAAAATAAAGTAGAATGTATGAGTATTTCTTCTTTTGCCTCTGTTTAAAATAGTTAGACTGAATCGGAAAAATCTTATCGTTTTTGAGTGTTTTTTTCCAAGAGTTATTCGGGAAAAATTTTCAGAAATTCTGTCCCGCTTATAAGTCGACCCCCTAACTTTATACTTCATTTTTTGGACTAAATTTCTTGACTTATACACGAGTTTATACGGTATTAAGGTTTTTTTTGTTCAAAAACTCCGGGGGAGCCCCCGGACCCCCCTCCCGTTCATATTATTGACATTCATTCAATTTTACGTTTTCGGAGCTACAATATAGAAAACGTGCGAACGCCCTTTGCTACACGCATAACAAAATGCTTGAAATGCTTCACCTAAAAAAAGGCTCACATTGTTACAAAAAAAAAAAAAAAAAAATCAAATTAAGCACAAATATTCAAAAATTGCAAACAAAAAAAATGCATATATTTTTATCTAACCCCCTAACTTTTTACTTCATTTTTTGGACTAAATTTCTTGACTTATACATGAGTTTGTACTGTATTTAGGATTTTTTTTTTCAAAAACTCCGGGGGAGCCCCCGGACCCCCCTCCCGTTCATATTATTGACATTCATTCAATTTTACGTTTTCGGAGCCACGATATAGAAAACGTGCGAACGCCCTTTGCTACACGCATAACAAAATGCTTGAAATGCTTCACCTAAAAAAAGGCTCACATTGTTACAAAAAAAAAAAAAAAAAATCAAATTAAGCACAAATATTCAAAAATTGCAAAAAAAAAAAAAAAAAATGCATCTATTTTTATCTAAGTAGCATAGGGGGGAGGGGGCAGCTCAAAATATTTTCCATCTGGAACACATCACTAAACTTGCACCCATGGGTACGGGCAGGTTTACACAAACAGACCTTTTTTTAGCCACTTAAATACTCAAACAGGGTAAAAACTGAATGCAATCTAAAATTTTATTAACTGCTTTATAAGACCATAACGTCTAAAATTTCCTAACTTGAAACATAAAAATTAGAAAAATCATTGAAAAAAATATGCATAAACGTGCCCCAGTCTACCTTACATTTTGAAGGAAAAATAGCTTAACATATTTTTTAATGTTCTTGTATCATATTGTTTTTTTACATGATGTTTACGTAAAAAAAAAACCCTATAAATCCTAGCTTGAAAAATAATGAAGTGTTGATTTGCCGTATATTTCAAAACTAGTGGGGGTATGTAGGGCAAAGTGAATTGGTAAAATATTTTCAGATTCTAGCGCAACCTATCTAGCAATATTTTAACTAAATTCGTATACATATAGTTGATTCCTGTCAAAAAATAAGTAGCTCCAAAGATCAAAGAAAAAAAATTATACCAGAAATTTTCAAAATTTGATACCTTTGTTTTAGTATTCGTGCTTTTTCAAAAATATTTCTTGTAATTATAAAAGTGTAAAATTGTTGCAATTAACATTTAAACTATTTATTGAGATATACTGATGTCCAGTGCAGTCCTTATTTAGTTTATATTAGGCATTTTGTATTTTAAAAGTCCAATGTAATTTGTCAAGTGCATGCAGGGCAAAGTGAAATAGTTCATTTCGTTTACTTATTCATTCATTCATTTATTAAATCAGGTACATATTTCTTCATTTATTAATTTATTTATTCTTTTACTTAATTATTTACTTCTTTACTCAATCATTAACTCATTTTCTTATTCATTCTCTATTTTATTCACTTATTTATTTTTCTCAGCATGTAAATTAATTCATTTATTAGTTTATTTTTCATTATTAATTATTTTTTCCGTTTATTTAAGCATTCATTTGACAAAAATTACTGTTAATCGTCGAATAGAAAATGTTTCATTACAAAAATATTTTGTTTTTCACTTTGCCCATAAATTTTTGGGGTAAAAATTTTCCACATTTTTTTGAAGGTGCAAAATAAATGCCAAAAATGAAAAATAACATTTCTATTGTAGTTGTGTTATGAAATACATTATTCCTTCTTTATGTACACTGATTTTGAGAACAGTTTCCAATTTGTGCATTTGAAACAGGTATATTATCTGAATTATTTCACTTTGCCCCACATTCCCCTATATATTTTCTTTTCTTCTAACTCTGGTTATTTTATGTCAAAACATGAAATGGATGCATAGTTATTTCATCATTATAGTCAAGCAAAGAAAAAGCACAATAAAGCTTTTTTTTTAGTTGACAAACTATCATTTAGTTCCTTTAAGTCAATTATTGCACTATATTTTGAGCTCTCTCATATGCATATCTTTGCTACTATTAAAAACAAAATAATTAATTAAACTCATAAGTACTAATTGAAATTTTCAGTGAAGAATTGCAATTTCTATGTAACTAATTTAGAATCAGGTGCATGCATTTAATGTATTTTTAAACATATATTTGAATGCTCATATTCAATTCATAAGTTCTACCTTGCTCTTTTTTATCAATAAAATATATTTCTTTAGTAGATTTCATTCTATTTTTGATACTTGCTCACAAAATACCATATCACTAAAAGTTGCACGTTCATCAGATTTAAAACTACTTCATTATTTATTTAGGTTGCAGAGTCACATACAACAGTTTATGAGGCTTTCTATCAACAAGTATGATTTTTATTAAATTTCTTGTTGTATATACTGTATTTCTATTTGGTTTGAATTTCTTTTGTAATTTAATTGAATAATGCAGATGTGGAGAAACCACACCACTTTAAGCCTTTTTTGAAGCATATAATTTGTGTAAAGACAATAGATGTTAACTTTTTCTCAATTTGAAAGACACTTATCTGAAGCATACTGTTGTTTGGTTCTAATCTGGTTCTAATGAGTGATTTTTGCGTCATTAACTGCTAAAAGATAATTCATTGACCACTATCTTTAGTTAAACAGCAAAGTAATGAAAGACATTTGGAACTCTTTCTTATTTTGTTTACCAAATTTTTTGTTATCTGCATGCTGTCATCCATTTAAAGCATTTGAAGGCAGGGGGATGTAGTTTCGGAAATGGTGTTTGAATAACTTATAAATCATTTGATTTTCTTGTTCTGCATTCATTCGATCAGCTGTATGAATAAAAAAATATAACTGAACTTTGCTTTGCATGGTAGAATAATATTCAATACTGCATTTTCTGTTCAAATTTTGGTTTTTATGTATATGATCTAAACTCCTCTTTTCTGGCTTAATTGCTTACTGTCAAAGCCATTGTTTAAGTCATTACTGACTTTATATATATATATATATACGAGGGCAATTCAGAAACTAACCTCCGGTTGATTGAAAAAAATACACTAAGTTAAGTAAAAATATTTTAATATATACATCTTACAACTACATCTTTGCACTATTTTTCGACATAGTCTCCATAACGATTGAGGCACTTATTGTATCTCTTCACAAGCTTTGAAATTCCTTCTGCATAAAAATCACCCGCTGGTGCCTTGAGCCAGCCTGTGACCGCATCTTTGAGCTCTTCGTCGTCATCAAACCGCTGGGACCCGAGCCATTTCTTCATATGCATGAAGAGGTGATAATCGCTTGGCGCCAGATCTGGGCTGTAAGGTGCATGGTTGACAATGTCCCACTTGAAGGAATCAAGAAGGGCTGTTGTTCTGCGAGCAGAGTGAGGACGGGCGTTATCGTGCAAAAAAATGATCCCGGAAGTCAGCATACCACAGCAATGAATAGCTGCTGCAGAGTATCCTTTGGCTGTAAAAAACCTTATAACAGCACGCACTTCACATTTGGCGGGATTTTCTATTGCAGCACACATTTCAAACTGCCACAAAAACTAAACTAGCGCAGGTACGATGTTCACTCGACTACGGCTTGATGCCGACTGATCTGCTGAGCGTGTGAATGCACAGATGGCGCGCTACTCCCCCCACTAACCCGCACTGTGACCAATCGGAGGTTAGTTTCTGAATTGCACTCGTATATATATATATATATATACAGTGTATCGCAAAAGTTTAAGCACTATGCAAATTTTTGAATAAAAAGAAATTTTTTCAGCAGAATGCTTTCATACTTATACTGTAAGTGGCTACTATGATCCTAATTAAGTGTTTGAAGTTTTGAAAAATATAACCGCAATGAAAATCAGAAAATACAAAAGATATTTTTTTGGCTGTCGCAAAAGTTTATGCACGGATCAGATTTTATGCAAATATCTCTTGAAACGTGTTGCGTGAAGAACCCGTGCGGTTCTTTTGAACGAGTTATAGTAGCAATGGCTTAAAGTTGTGGCGAACTGTAACTATCTGAAATCTAACTGTAACCATGTAACTTGGCACACACTTTTGATCGAGCACGCACTTGTGCATGATATATTTAAAAATTGTAATTTCAGTGAGTTGTTCTATAATAAAATAAGCTGTTTGGTTTCTAATGAAGTCTGTTCTTGAATTATAAATATGGAAATAACAACCTCCATAATTGGTGACCCAAATTGAACACTTCTACTATAGTCTCTGCTAAAATAATGTTGCCGTGTTTTTTCTCTCATCTCAAGACATCGAGTGAGTGCAAATAACTATCTACTTTAACATGTACTAGGAATATCAATTCGTACAATCTGAACCATGAACACCACAAACACTCCTAATAACGACTCAGTACCTGCAAATGCACCAGAAACCCAAAATATATCTCGCAGCGCTATACGGCCGTCTCCATTTTGGAAAATTAATCCAACATTGTGGTTTGCCCAACTTGAGGCGTAATTTGACTTGGCAGGTATTACCACTGATACCACAAAATTCAACCATGGAATCAGAAATTTTGAATTCAGTCAGCGACATTATCTTACAGCCTCCAGCTGAAAACAAATACAGAACCTTGAAAGATCGTCTAATAAATCTACACTCTGAAAGTCAGGAGTCGAAAATTAGACGTCTATTACAGGGAATTGAACTTGGCGATCAGCAACCTTCCCAACTCCTTACGAGAATGCTCTCACTGGCTGGGGACACTGTAAGTGAAACCCTTTTAAAATCATTGTGGCTAGCCAGACTGCCAACAAGCACTCAAAGCATCCTTGCAGCTCTAAATGAAGATTTAACCCAATTGGCGAAGATTGCTGATAAAATCGCAGACTTGACTCAACCGACTTTTGTAAATGCCGCCAATTTTCAAACTACTCCCAGCCAAGTTAACATGCAAGAGCAAATAGCTGAACTTACTCTTCAAGTAAATGAGTTAACATCGATGATAGGTGACGAACGAAGTCGCCCATATCATCGACAGCCAGCATTTTCTCGCCAAAGATCTCGCAGCAGTAGTCGAAAGTACAAAGAGCCAACAAACAACTTATGTTTCTATCATATCAATTTTGGCTCAAAAGCAAAGAAATGTATACCGCCTTGTGTGTTTAATAAGACGGAAAACTAGATAGGCGATCGCCAGACGGCCAAAATTGCGACCGCCAAATCGATAGACTTTTGTTGGCCGACCCGGCATCTAATTTGCAGTTTTTAGTTGATACTGGAGCAGATATTTCTGCCTTGCCTAAGAGTCACATGCCAAATGCCCAAATTCAAGATAACTTGATCTTGTTTGCGGCAAATGGATCCAAAATCTTTACTTACGGTACAAAACGGCTAACATTAGATTTAAATCTGCGCCGCTCCTTTACTTGGCCGTTCTTAGTTGCCGATGTTAACCAACCCATTATAGGAGCAGATTTTTTAAAAGCTTACGACTTACTGGTTGACGTAAAAAACAATTGTTTAATTGATGCCAAAACTCAACTGCATTCAGCAGGCATCCTTCCTGTTCCTATTTCCTGTCAGCAAAATATCTCAGTCTTGTTGGGTGACACCAAGTTTGATAACGTTCTGGCAAAGTATCCTGAATTTACGAACCCATCACGAAGCATTAATACTCAGGCTTCTTCCCCTGTGTTCCACTATATTGAAACCACTGGCCCTCCTGTCTTCTCCAAACCCCGCCGTCTTTCACCTGACCTCCTCAAGGTGGCACGGCAGGAGTTTGAGCATTTAATGGCTCAAGGCATTATTCGACCCTCAAAGAGTCCCTGGGCCAGCCCCCTCCATATGGTTGAAAAGTTAATGGAGAATGGCGTCCTTGTGGCGACTACCGCCGTTTGAACTCTGTCACTACTCCTGACAGGTATCCTGTACCCAACATTCAAGATTGCACGCAGATTTTTTATGGGAAGAACATTTTTTCAACTCTTGATTTGGCCCGAGCATACCACCAGATTCCTGTCAACCCGGAAGACATTCCAAAAACTGCAATTACAACACCATTCGGTTTGTTTGAGTTCGTAGCAACCCCTTTCGGATTACGTAATGCTGGACAAACCTTTCAACGTTTTTTATATCAGGTTTTGTTCGGTTTAGATTTTTGCGTCCCTTATTTTGATGACTTGCTTATTGTGTCCTCCACTGAGGAAGAGCACATTAAACATTTAGAAGAAGTTTTTAACCGATTAAAACAACATGGCTTAAAACTGAACCCGGCGAAATGTGTACTAGGGAAAACATCGGTTTCCTTTCTTGGTTTCCTCATTACCCAATCAGGTGTGAAACCACTACCAAAAAAATTGAAGCCATTATGAATTTTCCAAAACCAAAGACAATCATCGAACTGGGACGTTTCCTAGCCATGAATAATTTTTATAGAAGATTTATGCCTAAAGCTGCCACTACACAGGCACCCTTAAACGAGTTCCTAAAGGACTCTAAGAAAAACGACAAAAGACCCGTCCCTTGGACTGACGAAGCGTCATCAGCTTTTGAAAAGTGCAAGTCTGGTCTCTCTAACTGTGTAACGCTTAGTTTTCATGCACCCCATCAAGAACTGTCTCTAATGGTTGATGCCTCAGATAGCGCAATAGGGGCAGTTTTACACACCCAGAATGGTAATGATGCTCAACCACTTGGTTTTTTCTCACGTAAACCCACATCGGCGGAACAAAAATACAGCACATTCGATAGAGAGTTGCTAGCGATTTACGCTTCAGTAAAACATTTTAGATGCAGTTTAGAAGGTCGGAATTGTGTTATTTTCACTGACCACCGTCCTCTCACTTTTGCTATAACTAAAACTAACGATTCTGCATCTCCACACCAAATTAGGCACTTATCATACATAGCACAGTTTAGCACATGTTTCTGGAGAGAAAAACGTTGTAGCTGACACGTTATCCCGTATCCAAGAAATCAGTGCAAGCCTTCTCCAGTGCGAAGACTTAGCCCAGGCTCAAGAAACAGACACAGAGCTACAGAACTTATTACGAAAAACCGACCACTCGTTAAAACTGAAATTGGTGCCGTTATCACCTACATTGAACCTATGGTGTGATATTGACAATAGTATTCCTTGTGCCTTCAGAAAAACACTCTTCAACGCTCTCCACAACCTATCCCATCCAGGTATCCGTGCCACTAAACGTTTGATCCTGGATCGTTATGTGTGGCCTTCTGCAAGTAAAGATGTTGTCACATGGTCACGTTCTTGTGTAGACTGTCAAAAGTCGAAGGTTCATAGGCACACGCGCAGTGCTTTGCAACAATTTCCTCTCGTCTCTCGAAGATTCGAACACGTTCATTTGGACATCGTAGGACCCTTGCCGCCTTCTGAGGGATATGCATACATTGTCACCTTCATAGACCGTTTTTCCCGTTGGCCGGAGGCGATACCTGTGCAAGATATCACAGCTGAAACCGTCGCTCGTACCTTTGTTACACACTGGATCGCGAGATTCGGAACACCAAATGTGATTACCACAGACCAAGGACGACAATTTGAATCTCGGTTAATGTCTACTCTCAACAAAATTTTAGGAATTCATCGCATTCGAACCTCTCCGTATCACCCTTCTGGCAATGGTCTAGTTGAAAGATTTCATCGAACTCTCAAACAAGCCTTAAAGTGTCATAATAGTGCTCATAATAGTGCTCGTTGGACAGACACCTTACCAATCATTCTTCTGGGCATTCGCTCAGTATTCAAAGAGGACCTTGGTGGTACTTGATCCGAAATGCTATACGGAACAACATTGTCTTTGCCAGGAGAATTCTTTCAGCCCTCCAAACAACTGTTGCAAGCAGAAGCAGAACCTGCTGTTTTCCTTCAGAATCTGTGCGACACCATGTTAAAGTTATCCCCACTTCCTACTTCTGACCACAGTAAAACCTCATGTTTTGTTCACACCTCCTTAAAAACTTGCTGCAATGTATTTGTTCGCAACGACTCTATAAAACCACCACTGACACAGCCGTATAATGAACCCTACCGCATCATCAAACGATCTGATAAGCATTACACAATTCTAATAAACGGTAAAGAATCCGTCATTGGAATTGATCGCTTGAAGCCAGCTTTCACTATTGAGCAAGACACAAAACCACCTATAGTACAACCTTCAAGCAGTCCCTTGCCTCCACAGAAAATTAGTGACAGTTCTGCAAAACCTTCAACAAACTCATCAAGAACTATACCATTTTCTAACGCTGGCAAAACTACTCGTTCGGGCAGAGTTGTGAAATTTAACCCTCGCTACTTGTGATGGTTCAGTACCTCCGGCACTTGGGGAGGAATACTGTGGCGAACTGTAACTATCTGAAATCTAACTGTAACCATGTAACTTGGCACACACTTTTGATCGAGCACGCACTTGTGCATGATATATTTAAAAATTGTAATTTCAGTGAGTTGTTCTATAATAAAATAAGCTGTTTGGTTTCTAATGAAGTCTGTTCTTGAATTATAAATATGGAAATAACAACCTCCATAAAGTGTTATCAAGATGTGAAACTGTGGAAGCTGAAAGCAGAAGGTAACTCTGTTATGCAAATTTCAGTGATTTTAAATCGATCTAAACGTGGTATTTATAATGTTCTGAAATGTGGAAATCAATTTAAACCTGCGTTTTGCTCAGGAAGACCGAGAAAAACTACCTCTCGTGAGAATAGAATAATTAAAAAACTGGCCTTAACTGAAAATTTGTCACTTAATCAAATAAAAGCTAGACTTGTAACAAATTTATCACGTGATATCATAAGCAGACGAATAAAAGAATCAGGATTTATCAAAAAACAAAAGTTAGCTCGTAAACCTTTTATGAAAAAGTGTCACAAACAAGCAAGACAGCAGTGGGCAAAGCACCATATGCATTATAGTGACGAATGGATTACTGTTGTGTTCTCTGATGAAAACAAATGGAATTTAGACGGTCTAGATGGGTTCTCATACTACTGGCGTGACTTGGGGAAAGATCCGAAGTGCGTATTCAGTAGGCAACATGGTGGTGGCTCAGTCATGGTATGGGGCGCTTTTTGCTTCAATGGACAAACTTCTCTTAGCTTTCTAAAGGGTAGACAAAATTCAGAAAGGTATCAAAATACCCTGAGAAAGCATTTGTTACCATTTGGTGAAGTTCTAGGTGGTCCTGATTGGATTTTTCAGCAAGACAACGCTTCAATACACAATTCCCGTAGTACGAAAGAATGGCTTGCTTCTCAAAATATTAGTGTAATGAGCTGGCCAGCACTCAGCCCGGATCTAAATCCCATAGAAAACATCTGGGGAATTCTCGCACGTGACGTATACCAGAATGGGAAGCAGTATTGCTCTGTTCAAGAGCTTAAATCTGCAATCGAGGAAGCCTGGTGCAGACTAACTCCCGAAACCTTCCATAATCTATGCT
The DNA here is from genome assembly GCA_038373865.1 of Uloborus plumipes. NCBI lineage: Eukaryota > Metazoa > Arthropoda > Arachnida > Araneae > Uloboridae > Uloborus > Uloborus plumipes. Next base: position 41,336 of record JAXGGA010003839.1, read on the forward strand.
ATCGATGAAAAATTGCATATTCGAACTCATCAGATGCAACGGTAACACGATAGACTACTAAAAGACTTTTATGCTTTCTAAAATATATATATTCCCTTTTTGTGCTTAAACTTTTGCGACAGCAAAATTTTGATTTTATCATGTAATCGTATTTTAATTTCTATGAATTGTTTCCAAATTCGAAACATGGATTTGTAAGCTGTTTGTTTAATTACAGTAAAAGTGTCGAAGTTTTTTGGTGTGTACTTTTCGCCTTATCAAAAGATTTCGGTTGTGCTTAAACTTTTGCGACGCACTGTATATATATATTTTTTTTTTTGGATTAAAAATTATAACATGTATGTACTAGCTGACCCGTGTGAAGCATTCGCACTTGACAGCATGCTTCAAAAATTAGATTTTTTTTTACAGTAAGTTTTGGAAAAACAGACACAAAGTGAATTGTTATTTTTTGCTGATTTAAAAGAAAGTGAAATGTTGCTTTACTTTCATAGTTGTATTAAGTACTAAGGAAGCAACAATATATATATATATATATATCTTCAGGAAATATTGTTTGTGTTCAACTATCATGGTAAAATAAGCCTTTTCTTTTCCTGTTTTAAAGCAACAGTACAGCTGTGGTTCACTATATGTAACAAGTTTAGATTATACAGGGTGTCCACTCCTATCGTGGACCAATAGCTAATTTCTTAACCGTTAGAGATAATCATACAGTTCATTTGGGAAAAAATCTCTAAATTACGAAAGGAATTTTGGCTCTATTCAATGTTTTTCAAAAAATCAAATTTTGAAAGAGTTACGAAATTTAGATTTTTATACAGCCCCCCAGTCCTATCAATCATATTTAGTAAAACATTCTTGACACTGTAACGTTTAAAACTAAAAAAAAATCACTGTTCTACGATAAAAATTGACCGAGTTATGACGTTTTGAAAAATCAACATTTTGCATTATTTCATGACGTCATCGAGAGATCGCTGAAGGGACCGTATGCGAAATCCTTCAAAATCTTGATTTTTCAAAACGTCATAACTTGGTCAATTTTTGTGGTAGAAGAGTGATTTTTTTTTTGTTTTAAACATTACAGTGTCAAAAATGTTTTACTAAATATGATTGATAGGACTGGGGGGCTGTATAAAAATGTAAATTTCGTAACTCTTTCAAAATTTGATTTTTTGAAAAACATTGAATCGACCCAAAATTCCTTTCGTAATTTAGAGATTTTTTCCCAAATGAACTATGTGCTTATCTCTAACGGTTAAGAAATTAGCTATTGGTCCACGATAGGAGTGGACACCCTGTATATTCTTTAAAATTTGATTCAAAATTAACCTCTAAAAAAAAACAATCAAAAGTGACAAAACCCATTGCAAGATTCAACTTATGATCTTTGTATTTATAGCACAACTCTCTATCTAACAACGCCACTTAGTTTTCACCACTGCATCTTAGTTTTTGATCGTTCATCGAATTAATGTGTAATAAAAACTGAAAAAAATGTTTTTTAGAAACAAAAAAAAAAAAAAAAAAATATATATATATACACTCAGGCACATTGAAAATAGCGACCCAAGAAGAAAGCATCGGATTGAAATGAAATTTAATACACATAATGATACAGATGAGAGGTTCACTTGATCTCAAAATCAAGACAATTGAACAAATACAGGGTGTGCAAGGACACACATACAGAGCAACTTCAATAGCGCGTTGGACCACCTCTAGCTGCAATTCATGCCGCCATACGGCCCGGCATTGAGTTGATTAGACGCCTGATGTTGTCCTGAGGCAGACGGGCCCACAAATTTGTAACAGCCAACTCCAAATCACGCACAGAGTGACACGACGGCATCTGACGTTTTACCTGATCCCACACATGCTCTAAAGGGGATAAGTCGGGGGAGCGGGCCGGCCATGGAAGAGTCTGAAAATGACGTAGGAAGTCTTGAGCAACTCTTGCTGTATGCGGACGAGCATTATCTTGCTGGAAAATTGCCCCTGGGAGACCATTTAGGAAAGGTCCTACATGGGGTCGAAGAATGTTATCAACGTACCGTTGGCCGGTTAAGTTTCCACGCATCACAATTAGATTGGACCGGCTATCATAGGATATGGCCCCCCAGACCATTACACCAGCTGTGCGGGCAATGTGACGTAGAACAGTGTGGGAGGAATTGTACCGCTCAGCTGGGCGCCTCCACACCGGTATAAGGCTATATCAATTGAGGAATATCACAGATTGGCATAAAGTTGTGTTTAGTAATGAGTCTAGGTTTGTTTTAGGGACTGATGATAACCGTATACCGGTGTGGAGGCGCCCAGCTGAGCGGTACAATTCCTCCCACACTGTTCTACGTCACATTGCCCGCACAGCTGGTGTAATGGTCTGGGGGGCCATATCCTATGATAGCCGGTCCAATCTAATTGTGATGCGTGGAAACTTAACCGGCCAACGGTACGTTGATAATATTCTTCGACCCCATGTAGGACCTTTCCTAAATGGTCTCCCAGGGGCAATTTTCCAGCAAGATAATGCTCGTCCGCATACAGCAAGAGTTGCTCAAGACTTCCTACGTCATTTTCAGACTCTTCCATGGCCGGCCCGCTCCCCCGACTTATCCCCTTTAGAGCATGTGTGGGATCAGGTAAAACGTCAGATGCCGTCGTGTCACTCTGTGCGTGATTTGGAGTTGGCTGTTACAAATTTGTGGGCCCATCTGCCTCAGGACAACATCAGGCGTCTAATCAACTCAATGCCGGGCCGTATGGCGGCATGAATTTTAGCTAGAGGTGGTCCAACGCGCTATTGAAGTTGCTCTGTATGTGTGTCCTTGCACACCCTGTATTCGTTCAATTGTCTTGATTTTGAGATCAAGTGAACCTCTCATCTGTATCATTATGTGTATTAAATTTCATTTCAATCCGATGCTTTCTTCTTGGGTCGCTATTTTCAATGTGCCTGAGTGTATATACACTGCTCGACATTGAAAATGCAACACCAAGAAGGAGTGGTCAGAAATTCATGCAAATTTTACCATAGACGCACGTCACTGAGTTATGCAAATGATATGAAATGCGCAGCTCTCCGACGCACGTGAAGTAAGATATAAGAGAATGAAGTTGAAAAGTGGGCTATGTTCATGTTGGTTTTTCTGCCAGACTAATTATCGGAGAAATTTGGTTTTTGTCTCGAAGGATACGTGTGATAGGAGGAAATGCCACGCCGTCCTCAACGAAGACACTTCCAGCATATAGACAACTTTACAAGGGGTATGGTGATCGGACTGAGAAGGGGAGGTTGGTCCATACGTCAAATTGCAGCTGATACCCACATGGATGCAAGCACTGTGCATCGGCTGGGTCGGAGATGGTTGGAAAGAGGAAATGTAGCCACATTGAGGGGTGCAGGTGCAGCCAGAGTGACGTCAGACCGCTTGGATCGACGGATTCACCGACAAGCTGTGGCGGACCCGCAAGTCACTTGTAAGTCGATTCTGCAGCACATGCAAGGTACCCTGGATGTTCCTGTGTCGACCAGAACCATTTCCCGTCGACTGGTTGCATGTAGCCAGCAATATCGGCGCCTGCTAAGAAGACTGCCATTGACCTCACAGCACAGACTCCAACGTTTGGAATGGTGCCGGACCAGAGCGACGTGGATGGCAGAATGGCAAACCGTAGTGTTCTCACATGAATCCCGCTTCTGTTTGTCCAGCGATAGTCATCGCATACGTGTGTGGCGTCGACGTGGAGAAAGATCGAATCCGGCAGTAACTGTGGAACGCCCCACAGCGCGACAACGTGGCATAATGGTTTGGGGCGCTATTGCATACAATTCCGTATCACCTCTAGTTCGTATTCGGGGCACTACGACGGCCCAACGATATGTAGATAATGTACTGCGGCCGGTGGCAATCCCCTACCTTCAGGGTCTGCCAAATGCAATTTTTCAACAGGATAACGCCCGGCCTTACAGTGCTCGAACCAGCCAACATGCTCCACGAGGTGTACAGATGCTTTCCTGGCCCCCATACTCTCCTGACTTGTCACCAATCGAACATGTGTGGGACGTGATTGGACGCCGTTTGCAGAACCTGTCACTGCCTCGTTCAGAGGACGAACTGTGGCAAATGGTTGAAAGGGAATGGAGTGCCATCCCTCAGGACACCATCCACAGGCTTATTGACTCCATGCCTAGACGTGTTTCTTCGTGCATCGCTGTTCGCGGTGGTCCTAATTCTTATTGATCCGACGCCGTCCTCGCTCTAAATTTTGCTTATTTATTTTGAAATAAATATCACTTATTGTTCCATGCTGTCTCTGTCTTCTTACCAAATTTCATCAATTTCTGACCACTCCTTCTTGGTGTTGCATTTTCATTGTCGAGCAGTGTATATTTTTATATATAGGCAGTGGGTCTTTTTTCGTAAGTAGTTAAGTTGTTTTTAATATATTTGTATTATCTTTTTCCTATTAAATTAATTAGCATTTTATTTCCTAGGTTGATCCAACTGGAACTGACTGCATTTCAGCAACTGAAGCTCTTGCATTTTTAAAACATTCAGGTCTTCCAGATACTATATTAAGCAAAGTAAAGTTTTTTTTTCTCCCCCAATATAATCTGTATTAGGGATGGACCGGATATCCGGTAACTATCCGGTATCCGGCCTATCCGGCTGATATTGTAAGTATCCAGTACTTCCGGATATCCGATCCGTCTGACCACCCCGGATACGGATATCCGGAAGATTTTTGCAGGATATCCGGCAAAGTATCCGGTATTGATGTAGGAGATATCCGGAATTGATGTGAGGGTTATCCGGTACTATGTGAGGACCTAACTGAATATTTTCTTTTTTACAAAAATCCCAGTTAAAAATTTCATTGTTTGATAAAAGTTTTAGATAATATAATTACTTTTCATCTTTCCTTTTTATCAATTTTTGCTTCTAAAACAAAAATTATATGTTATTCCTCCTACTTTGTACTGGACATTAGGGTGGAGCGAAAAAAATGAATTTTTGATTTTCGTAAACGGGTACCTTTCATTTACTGTGAATGAGGATAAGTAACAATTCTGTGAAATATTTCACTTTTGCGACGTAATCTTTAGTCTGCGCATTTGGCCTAAAGTTTTGAAATTTTCGATTTTTTTTTAAGATTTTTCAAAATTTTTAAAAAAATATTGCAAACGATAAAACTAGTGACGGGTGGTTATTAAATGGAAGAAAAAAATTTGAAATATACAAAGAATTTTTTAAAACCATTTTAGAATATGATTTCAGTTCGTGCATTACGCTCAAAGTTCATCAAATTTCCCAAATTTTCTGATATTTTCAACATTTTTTAACTGAGTATTTCCTCTCAATATTTGCTTGAAGTGTCTTCAAACCTGTTTTTATCCATATTGTTATTACTTTGAACCCAGCAACTCTTCGCTAGCTCGTGTGGAACTACCCAGGACTCACCACGAGGAGGTGACCGCACTTCTAGTCCTACACGTGAACCCTTCCTTCCAACCAAGGCGGGCATGCATTTACATTTCTTAGATACGTCTTTCACAGTTAAATTGTTCCTTTGCGTCGTAAATTGGTCAAATATTTGTGTCAGATATCCTGGTTTTCACTAAACTTTTTCTTTTCCTGTGATTATATACCAATTTTGAAGAGCTTGTGATCTATTTGATGGCTCTTTCAACTGATTGAGTCTTGAATGGCAGTTTAAAAAGAGCGCATTCTGAAATCATATTTAAATTCTCCGCTTCCATAATCTTTGTAAATAGTGTGTTAAATTACCTGAATAAGGTGGCTTTGTAATTTCCACATCATGACAAGAAATCATATCGATGTATGCTGAGTTTTAATTTATGTATGTAATGTATAAAAATAGATTTTTATCTATTTTTGGGATCTGAAGCATTCTCACTTGTTTGCTTGTTTGTTTTGTAGTCTTTTAAAACAAGTTTCTTTATATGCTTTCTCTTATGAACTAATTAGATTATTTCCCGGCGTTGCCCGGGTGCTTATTAATAAAACATAGCTATAAAAAATATTTGAAAGAATTCTATCCACATGCGAATATAAAAACTTATTTCATGCTAAAATGAAATAGTGCTGAGCCTTAAATTGATAATTCATTGTTAATCGTAATCTTTGTTGGAAAATACTCCTATTTAAATGTGTTACATTTTATCAATTTGTATGCTTAAAGTCTTATCTCTATTACTCTATCTATTCATAATTGAAAGAAAATGGCCATTTTGAGACAAAAGATTTGAATTTTGAGCTTTTTGGATTTTTTTTTAATTTCAAAACCCCCGCCTGTGTGAATTCTAATGCATCAAGGAACCTCTGTGCCAAGTTTGTTGAAAATCCAACAAGAACTATGAATTTGTATAAGGAACAAACATACATACATCCATTTATGTATATATATATAGATATCGATAACAGCATATGTCTTGGGTGCAAAGTGCAAAGTATACATTGATGTGAATACAATTTTCTGCTTTTTCCGGGAGAGATAATCTTTATAATCTCACACAAATTCATAGCTAAATTAGTACCGTCTGCACTTCATCCTAAAAGAGCAAGGACACTTTTACCGCGAAAGTTATGAACTCTTTTAAAAATTGTAGTCTAAAGATTGTTAACTGTAGTCACCATCTGGCTTGAGAAAGCTTTCTTGGACTTCTTTTTCCTTTTTTTTTTGGATATTTTTCCAGTCAAAATTACCTTGCTCATCTCATGAAGTTACTGTTGCTGAGTACTTGAATCATTTTTATTGTAAAAATCAATCTGATCAATGACAAATTCTATAGGTTCATTTTGACCTGATTTGAAAGTATAACATGTTGTTTAGCTTCGTCCAACAAGCCCAAAAATTACTTTAGTCCACTGTTAGGTCCATCTAGCTTTTGCAAAAAATGCAGCAAATTAAGTTCATTCAAATGTAATTGGCAAATGTCCCATTACAGAGGTTTACCAAGTTTTTCTTCCAGTTTCCGTATTACACCTTTGTATTTTCCTGTCTCTGTAGTGCATTCATCAAAACCAATGCAAAACATTATCCTACTCAAAGAAACAATTTATTGTTCCTTGTCTAAGAAATGTAAATGTGTGCTCTCATTGGTTGGAAGCAAGGGGAGCTCGGGTGGCACTCAAAGTGCGACCACTTCCTCGTGGTGAGTCCAGGGTAATTTCAATGAGCAAGCAAAGAGTTAAGTATTTCAAAAAAACAAAAACAAATTGATTAAGTAAATGTTACGAAGGCACTTTAAGTAAATATTGAGAGGAAATATTGAATTATAAAGTTTCTGCTCAATATTGAAAATTTCGGAAATTTCTGAAAATTTGATGAACTTTGGGCCTAATGCGCAGACTGAAATCATAATGTAAAATGGTTTTAAAAAATTTCTTGTATATTTCAAACCTTTATCTTCCATTTAATAACCACCCGACACTAGTTTTATCATTTGCAATATTTTTTTTAAAAAATCTAAAAAAAATCAAAAATTTTAAAACTTTAGGCCAAATGCGCAGACTAAAGATTACGTCGCAAAAGTGAAATATTTTACAGAATTGTTACTTATCCTCAGTCACAGTAAATGAAAGGTACCCGTTTACGAAAATCAAAAATTCATTTTTTTCGCTCCACCCTACTGGACATGGAAGCATTCTGCATATATGATTTTTCACAATTTCCAGATAAAGTATGATTGTCTTCAGCTTTTCAAAAATATTTTAGTTAAAATATTTAGAAAGAAAAAGCAACAAACCTTCAAGGAATAATGTGCGATAAAAGGTTTAAAAAAACTTACGATCATATCGTCAGTTCTTAAAAATTAATAGCAGTAGCTTTTAATATAAATTCTCAAATTATTTTATTTATTGAATTCTTTTAGTTTTAGTTTTTGTACTTCTAACAAAAATTGCGATCTATTAACACCCAATGATGTTGTAATTAGATATATTTTACTTTGCCACTATTATTGCTTTATTTTAATTGAAAGTAATATTACAATAAACAAGTTATCTAACATTGGCCAAAGTGTTCTTTTAGATAATGTAAACATCTGTTCCCATGAATGTCGCAACTTAGCCATCCTTTTTTTTTTTTTTTGAAAGAGAGTTTGAATGTGTGTAAAGAAATTTTGAATCTTGCACTTTGTTTCGCTCTTTCTTTTTGTAATCCCTTCCTTTCAGAAAAGATATTTATCTGCTATTAGAATCTGTTCACGTCTGTCACGCCGCTCCGTAACTCTTCGAGAACATGTTGAGCATGACCCTCAATAACATTCAATCGAGTCTCGATAACTCGAAGCTTTATAAACTCAAATATACCTTTATTTCAAAGTTTTCATTTGGTCCCAAATTCTTGAAAAGACGGTAGGAACTGCTTGTAACTCGAACTATCAATAACTTTAAGCTTTTAGCCGGTCCCTTGGGACTATGACCTATTGAGACTCGACTGTATTTAAAATGTTAATTTGCATCTTTAGAAAGTGTATTTTATTTTTTGGAATTTAAGTAAAACTTTAAGTTAATTATTTAGATGTAAGTTTATTAATTTATTTTTTAAAGTGAACATGTTTAGAATAATTTTTAATAATAATAGTAATAACATATCGGTCATTTCAGCGAAAATGGTACAAATCAGTAGCAATACTTCAGAATTTTGTAATTAATTTTAATATTTACCGCATAAGAAGGAAAAAATGATGTACCCCAGCTTCAAATTACTAGGATTTAAAATGCAATTTAAGATTAAGCTGAAATGCAACAACAAAATCATTTACAATGCACAGCATAAAAAATGTTTCTGACACCCTTTCTGCTGATTTTTATGTATGTAACAAAAAAATCTTGGAAAAACACAACTTTGATTTATTGTTTTGAAGCTGCATTACATAACAAGAAGTTTTGTCAAGAACTAAACGAGCCTACTTTCCCGTACATCAACATCGGCATTCTAACATCTGATCAATATTCTCTTGATTATCTAAGACTGAAAATTATGTTAACTATACCTTTTTAGCACTTAAAGCTGATTTTTAAATGCAAAATATACCAATCTCATCAGATGAAATAGACACGTAAAAAGTAAATAAACGAATAAATAAAATTTTGTCTCACTTTTAGAGAAAGTAACTGTTATAGTTCTTCCGTAGAAAAATTTCTCAATCGTTTAAAATGAATAAATAAATAAATAAATAAATAAATGTACAAAGAACATCAAAACACATTTTATCAAAGAAAGAAAAAAAAACTCGTTCGTTAATAAAATAATTTCATTTTTAATCCTTTGCCAGTTGTTAAATATAAGTAAAGAATAAAATGCTCTTGTAAATGAAAAAATTTTGTTACAAAAAAAATTGTCTGCCAAAAAAATAAAAAATGAATAAAAAATAAATAAATAAATAAACAAAAAATCGTCCGCAAAGTCAGTCATTTTTTTCTGAGCTTGCATTTCCACCATGTTTGCGGAGTCGAAATCAGAGTCCTTACAAAAGATTATTTAGAAAAGTACTTTATATGCATTATTTATCAAAACCATTTTCTTACAAAGTTAGTTTGAAGAAAATCCGCCTTTAAGCTCAGGATCAACATTCAACTTAAATTTCCCAGTCGCAAATGTTAAGATTTTTTTCTGAACGGTTCAACGTTGAACCAAAAATGTTTCAAATCAAAAAGCGAACTATGGGAATGAGCCTCTCCAAGATCTTTCGAACAAAAAAAAAAGTTTTTTCACTTCGGACGGTTCACTTAAAAGTTATTAGGTGGGAAGGGTTGCTTGAACGGTTCAATGTTGAACGAAAAAATGTTCAAAGTGAAAATTTAAGTATAGTAATGAAGTATCCTTGGCTGAGATCCTTCGACCAAGAAAAAAAGTTTGTTTAACTCGGACTGTTCACTCAAAAGTTATTAGGGGTGACAGCTTGTTTGAATGGTTCAATGTTGAACGAAACATTTTTCAAAAATGTAAATACGGGAATGAAGTATCCTTGATAAGATCTTTCGAACAAAAAAAGTTTCTTCAAATCGGACTGTTCATTAAAAAGTTAGTATTGCGGGACAGGTTGTTTGAACAGCTCAAAGTTGAACCAAAAATTGTTCAAATCGAAAAATCAAATATGGGAATGAGCTGTATTTGCCGAGATCTTTCGAATAAAAAAAAGTTTGTTCAAATCGAAATGTTCATTCAAAAGCTATAAGGGCAGACAGACCAACAGACAGACACACAAAATCCCCATCTCAATACCCTACTTTCCAATTTTTAATTTTTCAATATTTATTTCACTTTTTATTTCTTTTTGACTTTTTTTGGACTTGGCGATATTTTTAGATGCATTAAGCCACTTTTAATGCTTTCTTCGTCTTTCTTTTATTTTTAACGTGAAAGTAGGCTAAAAATAAGCGGACATGCAAAGTAATTGAAATGCCGAATATCCACAGGATATCCGGCAGCACAATATCCGGATATCCGGTATCCGGCTTGTGATAAGCCTCCGATATCCGGTATCCGGCAAAATCACTATCCGGTCCATCCCTAATCTGTATTCATCTCTAAATCTAAAAATATCTATATTTATTTCTGTGTTTATTTAGAACTGTGCTTATTTCTTTTGAAATTGTGTAATGATTTTAATTCTCAAAATCAAAGATTCAACAGTTATAATTTTGGAACAGATTTTCAATCAATAGAAGCGGTACTAGAAAAGTATTCAACCTTCCATTATACAAAGAAAAAAAGCAAACCTAGGGTGTTGGAAATCTCATCACTCCCGAAGTAGTCTTTTTGGGACTCCTCTCACTTCTCCCGCGGTGCTGTCATTGTTGGAAGCATTCTGAGATGACTTTTTTCCGAATGGAGTACAGCTCAGCTGTCATTGCAGCCATCTTGTCCTTTTTTTGTGAAATATTGTACCTTTCACTCACTTCTTGAGTTTTAGGGAAGAGCCAGAAGTGTGTGGGGCATGGAGTCGTATCAGAAGAGTGAAGAGCCTATTGAACCACATGAGTGTAAATTTTCACCAAAAGCTTTGTTAAGTGTGGAAAATGTACTGGAAAAAGGATTGCTGAAAGCAATCTGCATCTTCTGAATGGTTTCCACTTATCTGTCACCTAGTTTCTGACTGAAATTGATACAGTAACGCTGCTCCAGTTGTTCTATCATCCTTTTTTTTTTTTCTTTTTTTTTTAAAAACTTTTTACCAGCTACAGCTCTATTAACAGATTAGAAAAAATTCATGTTTGCTTGCAAAGGTTGAAGGTGAGCTTATATGAAGCGGGCTCGATTCATACTCATCGGTTTTCACTCACTCGCAGACGCAAGAGGTTGAATACCTTTCTAACAACTCTCGTATATATTTTATTTAACATTGCATCCCTCAAAATATAATTTGCGTATTTCAGCAATATTGAATGAAATAAAAAATATTTTAACATTTGAAGTGAAATTCGTTGAATATACAGGGTGTCCACTCCAATCGTGGACCAATAGCTAATTTCTAAACCGTTAGAGATAAGCATATAGTTTATTTAGGAAAAAATCTCGAAATTACAAAAGGAATTTTGGGTCTATTCAATGTTTTTCAAAAAATCAAATTTGGAAGAGTTACGAAATTTAAATTTTTATACAGCCCCCCAGTCCTATCAATCATACTTAGTAAAACATTCTTGACACTGTAACGTTTAAAACTAAAAAAAAATCACTCTTCTGCCACAAAAATTGACCGAGTTATGACTTTTTGAAAAATCAAGATTTTGAAGGATTTCGCATACGGTCCCTTAAGCGATCTCTCGATGACGTCATGAAACAATGCAAAATCTTGATTTTTCAAAACGTCATAACTCAGTCAAGTTTTGTGGTAGAAGAGTGATTTTTTTTAGTTTTAAACATTACAGTGTCAAGAATGTTTTACTAAATATGATTGATAGGACTGGGGGGCTGTATAAAAATTTAAATTTCGTAACTCTTTCAAAATTTGATTTTTTGAAAAACATTGAATAGACCCAAAATTCCTTTCGTAATTTGGAGATTTTTTCCTAAATAAACTATATGCTTATCTCTAATGGTTTAGAAATTAGCTATTGGTCCACGATTGGAGTGGACACCCTGTATATGGGTGATTCTACAAAAATGAGCAAATTTGTGTTCCATACTGATTGCTCTTTTTGTTTTTAGTTTAATAAAAAACTATTTTGGGAATATTTTTATGCATCTTTTGTTCTATCGTTCTGATTATGAACAATGTCAATAATTAATATTATTCATTTAAAAAGAGGATATTACATTGAAATGTCATCCACATGCCCTGTCCCATAGGTGTAATTTTCACAATCTATGGAATCTAAAAAAAATAAATGACTTTTTTTCTCAAAATTTTTTATTTTGAATGTGTATGTGTGCAAGATGTTTCTCACAAAAAAAGCAAAATAATGTGTCTAGAAATTAATCTAAGCTTTGTCCCAGCGATTTTATCAGTCATCCATATGTCCGAAAAGTATAGATATTTTTCTCTGAAATGGTTTATTTCAAAATCTGGCAACACATCTTAAAATGAAGTATGAAACTTTGTTATTCCTGGCTGAAGATTAATTTTGCTGTTCTGCAATTACTTTTTGATAATAAGCAAGCTAAACTCAACTTTCAAGGAAAGTGTTTTTCATCTTTGTTATTAACATGGCCTACAGAATGCAAGTAAAAGGTACATGTAAAAATTTTTTAATGATGAATAGTCCTAAATCTTACATTTGTAGGTTCTTATTCGAAGTTATGCCGAAAAATATTCAGATATGACTTTTTGAGAACATATCACTTGTGTTTTGTCATTCACATACCCTTTTTCTAATGTCATTCACATGCCCCAATATGAGACATGTGGATGAATCAAAAGCCAAACTATGACAGCACAATGTTTAAGAATTATGTCTAACAGTTTACAGGTTAAACAATTCCATTAATATACCCATTGTGTTATTCACATATCCATTGTGTCATCCACATGTCCATTTTATCATTCACATGTCTTCAAAAAAATAAAAATGCAAAACTACTATAAAATACAAACATTTAAGCTCTGCTGATATTCTATTTTAGTTATGCAACTTATAAAGTACTTTGCTGATTTTTTTTCAGATTTTTAATTTTAAATTAATTTTTTAAAATCTACATATTAGAAATATTCCCGTATTTGTAGACTCTCCCATATATATATATATATATTTATTTATAATGCCATTTTAAAATTTCATGCAGATATATGCCATGTCAGATCCTCAAAGCAAAGGCTTCCTTGACAAACAAGGTTTTTTTGAGGCCCTGAAATTGATTTCTCTGCAGCAGCATGGGAAAGATTTGTCTGCAGCAAATATGAGTCTTGATGAACTTCCTCCCCCAATGGTATGAAAAATATTTGTTTTAATTAGTGAATTAAGTAGCTTCTTATTGAGAAATAAAAATTGGTTTAATCATGTAAATACAATAAGGCTTTGAAAGTATTTATGACAAAAAACTGGAAAGATTGTTAGAACTGCAATTCAATTTTCTCCGCTAAGAATTTTATAGCCATTAATGACACTCAATCTAATAAATGTTAGATGTTGGGTTTTCAGCATCTAAAAAATATATAGCATGAACAAAATATAATTCTTCTTGCTTACAGCTTTTCAAATCTGCTTCTTAACAGAACTTTCTTTAAGTTTTACTGTTTTAGTGTTTATTTTTTAATACAGCATAAAATAAAATAATGACAATTTACCCCTCATTTAAATGTAAGATAATAGCTAGAGGGCATCAAAGTTTCAAAAGTGTTAAGCAGAAATAAATGTTAAGCTGTTCAAACTTTTGTCATCATCCTTTTTTCGTATTTAATTATATATCATCTCATCCTTTTTGCATCCATTACAAGTTTTGAAAGTTTAGCTTTCAGATAGTTTCTTAGTGGTCTATAAAGAGATAATTTACAAATTTTCCTCTTATTTTTCATCCAAACTTTTTTTATTTTTGAAACTTTGATGTTTGACAATTTTTGCAAAATTTGCGAAAACTGATGATTTGTATTAATTATTTTCAGAGGTGACGATAATTTTGATTTTGTTGTCATTCTTAACATTTACTTGGGATAATTCTGTAGTTCTAGTAGACTAAAAAAAATTATGAAAATTGAGATATTAAAAGAAAATCATATAATTAAAGAAGGATGATTGTAATAAAAATTTTTGCTTTTAAGCTATTGCATATTTGGCCTCGAAATAATTTTCTTTTTGACCTGAGCAATTAGGATGCTTAAAATTTAAAACAAGCATAAATCATATGTAATTTCTTTTTAGATTGTTATTTAGAAAGAGAAAATATATATGTAAAATTTGAAGCATGGTTATAATTTTTTTGAAAGTTTTACTCTTATTTTATGAGATAAGGAACCATTTAAATTTCCTTGCTATGCATTTCAAAGATGGTTTCATAAATGTGTACATTTTGTAATAATTCATGTTATTGCTGCTAAATAATTAATACATATGACTATTTTTTTAAATGAAATTGTACTAACAGAACACTGAACTGTCAATGCTGAAGCGTGCCAGCAAGCAAACCATCTTTTCCAGGCCTTTTGTTTCCAAAATTTTCCAGAGGGGGTGGGGTTAAGAGTATACTCAATGGATACAATACTGAAAAACAACAAAAATCACACAAAATTGTCCATCAAACCTTTTCTACTCATAGTAAACGAATTTTTAAAAGAACTTCTCACCTTGAATAGTAGTAAATTAATATATTATGTTACATTAGTCTACTTTAAATTGGAAATACTTGATGAAACAATGTTTTTTGTGAATTATATAGCATCATTTAAAATCTCCCTTTTTCTCCCTTGAAACCCCAAAGCAGAATACTTCGTGATGTTCTGCAGCATAAAATCATTTGACCAATATAATCCTGCAAGTACTTTAAGCAGTATACACGTAGAAACATAACTGTTTTCAAAAAACAGTGTTCCTAAAGTCTAAACAGTTTCATACAGGACTATAAAAGGAAAATTTGTTCAGTACTCAATCTTACTGCAGAAAAAGCCTGAAATTAAAATTCCAGCCACACATTCTTGACAGAAAATGTAAAACCCTACACTATGTCTCTGTTCGTCCAAACATTAAAGAGCTCTGAGTGCTTTGACAACACATTAGAAGCAATGTTTCACTCAGAATAATAACAAATGGCCCAGTAATGAGAGCAATTCTTGGAGGGAAGTCGCTTAATAGGGCGTATCAAAAATTGAAATTTCCCAGATCGTTTAGCGGTAGTGCAGAAACGCTGTGAACTGCCATCACTAAAATGTGGGAAAAACCTTAAAGTTCTAGGTTGATATCTTCTGTTGCCACAAGAGCCCGAAAATTGGACAAAAAATGATTGAACTACAAAAGCTAATAAATAATATCAAATATTATCTATAATTTTAGGGTGGTACTTAAAAGTTGCTTAATTGAATGAACTTTAAACACATAAAAAATTAGAATTGTAGGTTAATATCTTCTGATGCTTCATCAGCATCAAATTTTGAACATTTCAATGCACTTTTCTGTATAACTCTTTACTGCTTGCACAATCAAAAATGCAAAACTTTAATTCAATGTTAATCACACTTACGTCATTTTAGTCACATAATTTGCGGACATTTTAATGTTTTACCCTTATTTAAAGAAATCTGCAGAATTTTTTTCAGAATTTTCCCTCACACTTGCACAGAATTGATCTGTGGTGCAGATATCTGTTCTGAGACGTATGTCGCAAATTTAGCAGTATTCTGCATTGGGGCCTTGAAGCTTCTACCAGATCTTCTGTTTTTCCTTTTCATTAAGTTAGCAGGTCTGCTTTGAAATTAAAATATATTCAGATTTCTTGTAAGGCCCTTGAACTTTAGCCAAATGTGCAAAAACTAGCACTTTGTTATTTAAAAAAAAATGTATGTATGATTTTTTTTTAATAGCCAGTTGCGAAAAATAGTTGCACACAGGGAGACTCATAGCTCATGAGAAAAATATTTTGATATCCTATAATATGTAGGCCCTTGCAGTTTTGCCGAATAAGTAGAAATGTACTGTATATCTGGTATTCAGCCTATCCGGCTGATTTTTTATCCGGCTAAAAATACTTCTTCTACTAAGTTATCAGACAAAAATAGTCGCTTTGAAAGCTCCAAACATGTTAGTGACCCTGCGATAGCATACCTTTAACTTCTGAATATAAAAAACCGAGATGTTCAAAGCCCTAAAAAAGGAAGATTAAAAAACCAAGAGGAATATTTTTTGCTTGGAATTTCGGTTGATATACTTAACTATATTACATTATACATTTAATTACATAATTTTGAAAAAAATTAAAAAAATTCTTAGCTGTAGTTATGATGGCAATGAAATCCACCATATATATATATATACACTGCGATGCAAAAGTTTAGACAAATGGCAAATATATGAATAAAAAGAAAACTATTCAATGAAATGCTTTCAAATTTCTACTGCAGGTACACAATATGGTCCCAAATACGTGTCTGGAGTTCTTAAAAATATAACTGGAACCAAATTTTGGACATTGCAAAAGACATTTTTTTTCATTGTTGCAAAAGTTTAGATAATAGTCAGATTTTATACAAATATCCCTTGAAATGTGATTGGTGGAGGAAAGGCGGGACTTTATTATTCGAATACAAAGTGCAGAGATTGCTGAATAAATAATCAAAATCTCAAAAGCTCTGTAGTTCTCGTATACAGAAGACGAGAAAGTTTGGAAGCCGAAATTTGAAAATGAACCTACTTTATTGATTTTTTGTCTTTTAAATCGGCTCTAGTGTGGTAGTACATTGTTTTTTACTTTGTGGAGAGCAAATTCAGACTTTCGTATAGATCAAAAAGGCCAAGAAAAATTATATTTCTTAAGGATGAAGGAATTGAAAAAACGGCTCGAACTGACAATTTGCCCTTCAATCCTACAAAACTTCAACTTGGGTCAAAAACAGCACGTAAGAGCATAAGTAGATGAACAACTGAATCGGAATGCATAAAAAAAAAAACAAAGAATTGTGCCTAAGCCTTTTCGGACAGAGTGTCCCAAATAAGCCAGATTTTAATGTGAAAAGCTACTTATGTATCATCGTGACTAAAAAATGAATGGTACTTTCTTTGATAAAAATTGTTAAAATTGGGATGGCCTAGATGGATTATTATTCTTTTCGCGGGACTTGAGAAATATCCAATGATCATATGCTGCGCTGCTTTTACCATTAAAATCTGGGTTATTTGGGTGACTCTGTTCGAAAAGGCTCAAGCGCACAATTCTTTGTTTTTTTATGCATTCCGATTCAATTGTTCATCTACTTATGCTGTCACGTGCTGTTTTTTACCCAAGTTGAAGTTTTGTAGGATTAAGGGGCAAATCGTTAGTTCGAGCCCTTTTTTTTTCAATTCCTTCATCTTTAAGAAATATAATTTTTCTTGGTCTTTTGATCGATACACATGTCTGAATTTGCTCTCCACAAAGTAAAAAACAATGTACTAGCACACTGGAGCCGATTTAAGACAAAAAATTAATAAAGTAGGTTCATTTTCAAATTTCGGCTTCCAAACTTTCTCATTTTCTTTACACGAGAACTACAGAGCTTGCTTGAGCATGGCGGGTTACCTTGTATTTCTTTTGAAAACTCGTAAATCCGCTTACTCTGTATAATGTGAGTTCGATGAGTGATGAATTTTCTTTATTAAATGCGATAAATATTTATTTTAACACAACACTAAAAACTATGTACACAAGATGAATATTAAAGAGATATGAATTAAAGAATATTAGAATACATGAAGAGATACGATGCAAACGAAAAAAACTTAAAACTCAGAATCTGGAATTCTAAAAACAAAAACCTTTTTTTTAATCGTTGCCAAACGCGTGCAAGCAAAGCGCAATAATAATTAAATTAAAGGCTTAGCTGCGGCGCGTTCGACAAGAACTACCATACTCTCCCCCATTGGACGAATGTCGAAAGTACTTCAAATAGGTAGGGGAGCAATCTTAATGATTGGTCTTTTAAACGTTCCTGAGGTAGTTTTTACCTCCACAACCCTCACAGTTCCATCATCAGCAGGAAAAGTTTCTACAATTCTGCCTAAACTCCACTTCATTGGATTTTTGAGTTCGTCTTTCAACAATACTAGTTGTCCAGTCTCTATATTTGGTTTAGATGACTTCCATTTACCTCTCTGCTGCAACTGTGTGAGATACTCGGCACTCCATCGCCTCCAGAATACTTCACGAAGAGCTTGAATCAATTTAAATCGCGAAGTGTATGATAAAGAATTTTCAGTGAGACTTGACTCTGGTACTGATAGAAGTGATGTCCCAATTAGAAAGTGACCTGGTGTTAAGGGATTAAGGTCGTTTGGATCACTATTAAGAGGAGTTATTGGTCTTGAATTCATACAGGCTTCAATTTGAGTAATTAAAGTTGACAATTCTTCATAATTAAGCACTGCTGATTTACATGTTTTGAAAAGATGTTGCTTCATTGATTTGATGTTGGACTCCCATATGCCTCCAAAATGAGGTGCACTGGGTGGAATGAAATGCCAGTTAATAAGCATTTCTGAAGCGAAGTTTTGAATGGAATCTGATTTAAGAATTTCCATTTGATTGTATAAATAATTTCTCGCACCTTTAAAATTAGTGCCATTGTCACTATATATGTCAGCAGGTTTCCCTCTTCTTGATATGAATCTTCTTAGGCATGCTAGAAATGATTCTGTACTTAATTCGGAAACTATTTCAAGATGAACTGCTTTTGTTGTGAAGCAAATAAACATAGCAATGTATGACTTTGTAGTAACCCTAGTTCGTTTCAGATTTGGCTTCGTTATTATCGGTCCTGCGAAATCTATACCCGTTTTGAGGAACGGTCTGGATGGAAGCACGCGATCTTTAGGCAAATCTCCCATTATTTGACTCATGAATTTCTTTTTCATTTTAAAGCATATTAGGCAACGCTGAAGATTTCTTCGTACTTTATCTCTCCCTGATATCACCCAAAACCGCTGTCTGATGAGTGAAAGAACAATTTGGGTTCCTCCGTGAAGAGAGAGTTTGTGGTAGTAATCGATAATTAAATCCGAAAGGTGATGATTTTTAGGAATTAGCATTGGATGTTTTTGATCATTTGTTAGATTAGAATGCTTAAGTCTGCCGCCAACTCGTAAAATACCGTAAAATGGGGTGTATAGGAACAGCGGGGTCAATCGGAACAAAACTTCGCGACCGTACAAAGAAATTCCTCATAAATATACTATTGGATATTTTTCGCCATGAATTTTTTTTTAGAAAGCTGAGATCATAGGAAGTAGGAAAAAATTGCTTTTGTCAATCTGGCAACGCTACTGGCTTCTAATTAGGGCTGCACGTGGAATGCTAGAAAATATCACATTTTCATAGACTGCAAAACTTCATATGCAAGAACTAACTTTCTTATATTTAAAAACTAAGAGTGGTGTGTTTCAACTATACATGTATCTGAACAACAGAATACCACATTAGAATTTAGATTTTTTATAAATTGTGTCATAAAAATGAAGAATTCTGAAAAATGCCATAGGAAAAAAATTTGCGGGGTGAATCGGAACACTTAGTTCTGTTGTTCCAATTCAAACTTATTAGAAGGAAACTGTTTGAAAAATCAAGATTCTAACCCCAATTCTTCTAATCAAGACAAGGTCAAGGATTTATTACTGTTTATCTCTTCGCGTGAACAACTAGATCTTAGAATGTCAAAAAGTTGCAGATTTCAAAAGATTTTTTCTCCAGGAGACTTATTTTTACTTAAAATACGCGGGGGAAAGTCACATAAACTATGTAGTAAAAGTCCAGCACACAGACAATGATGAATAAGCGAAAAAATCTTTCAGGACAATCCCCGAAACCCAGAGATTTCAAGAAACTAAAGAAAAGGCAGAGTTCATTCCAGGAGATGTTAGGAAAAAATTTAAGCCAAGTCGCAATGGCTAGTTTTAAGGACAAGTACATATTTGTGGACGACATGAGTGACTTCCATTCATGTTAAATCTTTGTATTTCAATTCAAAAGCATTTCTTAAAATTACTTTTCATTTTTCATAAGTTCAAAATAAATTTGAATTTTGACAAATTATAAACGTTTACTGTTATTGAAATTATGCATTTATTTGACAGTAATTATCTGTTCTTATTCTCCCCCATCAATATTACTCATGTTTGTGAGTCCTATTACACATTAAATTGAAAAAAATAGAAATTTTAACATGTGTTCCGATTGCCCCCTATCTGCGGGGTGATTCGGAACACCCATAATTTCCTATATATTTTAATAATAATTGTTCAAAATGTTTTGTCTTTGCTTGGAATATCAAAAGTAGAGCAAGACCGAAGTTTTTACCCAAAAAATCAAATAAAAAAAAAATCTTTTAACTGCTTTTTTTACAATCAAAGCTGAAAAGTGTTCCGATTAACCCCATTTTACGGTATGAATAAAATTTCGATTGCGTTCTTTGACTGCGAGAATCTTTCAACGTGATAGTTCTAGACATTTTATTGCGGCGATAGCTGTCGGTTGGTATTGCGAATTCTGCCGAAAACGATGGACTCCCTGATGGCATCCCTACTTCCGCCGTCCATTGCCCGGTGGTGGTTGACAGCTGCCCTACGAAATTGCTGAAAAATTAAAATCTGTCTGATTAAATTAAAGACTGCTGGTACAACGAAAAACTATCGTATCGCATACCGAAAATGAAAGGGCACTTTTTAAATTGGATTAGCATTAAAGACGTGACCCTTTCTTTCTCGCTGTGCGATATGAGTACTATAAAAAGTGTTTTCAAGAGAAGGGACATGTGTCAGTGCTCCAAAATCTAAAACGGAAACCAGAGTCTTTATTCATAATGTGTTAAACGTGTTAAAAGAGTGTCTGAAGATTTGCAGTGTATCTTGGAATGTTTGTGTTGTTTCATTCGCACGACAATGAACAGTTTTACTCAGGGACGTAGGAACCGGGGGAGCTGGGGGAGCTTGGGCTCCCCCTGGAATATTTCAGACCGGCTCAGCTCCCCCGGAAAACTTCCAACAACTGATGATCTTTTTTCTAGGACATCCACATAATAAGCAGCAAAGAAAAGGGGGAGAGAGGGTGGCTCTTGTTCTCAACTACATCAAAAATAGTCTAAAAGTGCGTCTTTAAAGCTACAGTTTTGGAAAATTGCCAAGCATCATTTGGCTATCCTAGTTTCTGCCCCCCCCCCCCCCCCAAATAGAACCAAAGATAGCCTAAATTCGCTTTTAAGACTTTTATTGCAAAATTTTTCAAACTTCTTAAGTCACCAAAAAATCGTCGAAAGCCATTTTGAAGATACCATTTGGAAATTTTTCCGGGATTAGAGTTTCAGACTTCCTATTTCTAAGCAAATATTACATTAAAAACTAAGTTCATGTTCGTATTAATAATGTAATGCTTGTTGATTCTTGGGCGAAATAGTAACCTTTTTAAATTTATTTTATTTAAAAAAAATGTTTATTTGAACATTTACGACTTTATAATTGAGGTTTAGTGTAAAGAATGACAAAGTGTGTCTTGCGCCCCCTCCCCCACAAGAAACCGCTAAGCTCTGGTACTGCACCGGGCTCCCCCTGTTTTTACTAAGTTCCTATGCCCTTGGTTTTACTAATTTGGATAAGTTGTGAAAAGTAAAGTGTAAAAAATTGAATTGTAGCCCCGCTGTATCGGTCCTCGGCTGATTAGTTCTCCCCCCCCCCCGTCCCGCCGCCGAATTTGTCTGTTTCGCCTCTATGCGTGTTTAAGAATAAGAATCGCCGTGTGAAACGTTTCTAATTTGCTTGAAATAGATTCAAATTATTCTCATCCTACATGATCTATCTACTCGTAGTTGTTAAATTTCCTTCCTAGTTTGGCTGACGACCCCTGAGCAAGAACACGTGTCGCCGCGTCTTTTGCTCTTTCAACCCTAATTCACGTCACATTCATTTCCGTATTCGAGATATGGAATCTTGGATCTTACTCAAAATGTGTGGATGTTGTTTTGTCTTTTTTCCCTTCAATTTTTCTTCGCTTGTGCCAGGTTCTACGCTTAGTCGTAGAAATGTCTGTGCGGTCTTTTACCTTGCGTTTTGAATTGAGCTATTATTATCTTCAGCTCTTATGAGGGAGGAAATCGTAGGTACAAAAGATATGCGAGATGAGAATCCCAGGATGCTTTCTGGTTTATTGTTTTGTTGCAAAATAGTTCCTATTTGTAATAAATCACACTGCATGAAGTGTCATACGAAATTGGCAACCTTTTGTGATGTGGAATAAAAAAAATTTAGAATCCTAAGAATCTGAAAAGTGGTTGATTTCGTTGGAATGAATCTCGCAAAAAGATTTTATTATTTATTTATTTTTTAATTTTACTCTTTTTTTTTCCAACGCAATATTGAAGTAACCACAGTTAAAATCTTAATCACAACAAGAACAAGTAACGAATTTGCTAGGAGCTTTCCTCTAATACAGCTAATTTTACAGTAATAAACTGTAAAATTACTAATTTTACATTTTGTTATCGTGCATTTTACAGTTTTAAACTGGAACCTCTGCTGCCAATATAATACTGTTGTTTTTACAGTATAATATAGCTAAATTTTACGGCAATACACTTCACACACTCCAGGGTCCCCCGTACCTACCATAACTCGTTGTTTAACCGGGATAGGACCCTGACGAGTGCTCTGTTCTTTTTGAACCAGACCAAGGACCGAGCAAACCCTTGGCCCAGCACCCCCAGAGGTATCGTTCACTTGGAGGACTTTGTGACCATGACATTTTAAACGTCCCCTAGCCACCATTAATTAAGACGGTGGATCTTAAATCGGCTGGGCTCGAACCCAGGTCCCTCCGGTCACGAGTCCGACGCCTTATCGATACGGCAATACACTATAAAATTGTTAACTTTACTGTGAGAAACTGTGAAATTGCTAGTTTTACAGTTTATTACTATGCATTTTATAGTTTTAAATTGGAACCTCGGCTGCCAGTATTATACTGTAAAAACAACTTTTCATTTTTACTTTCTTCTATATCTAATATATAGAAGAAAGTATTGGTTTCGTGAAAATTTTCGAATGTCGAATTTTGACGGATTTGCACGCTTTGAGGTGCGCTGAGTCCATTTCGACCATTTTTGGAAAATGTCTGTCTGTGTGTGTGTGTGTGTGTGTGTGTCTGTCTGTGTGTGAGTCTGTATGTGTGTGACCAGTTTTTGTGGCCGCGCTAGAGCAAAAACTACTGCATGAAATCGAACAAAAATTTTTGCACATATGTACCACCATGTGAACTGGTGCACCTGACTTTGTTTAGCGAATTCCTCCAAGGGGGGTGGAGCAATCGCACGTGTTCTGCGCGGGAGTGAGTGCTATATCTCAGGAAGTGACCGGCGGAATCAAACGAAAATTGGTCCATAGGTAGACCCTACTGAGTACAGGTGCTGATTCAATTTGTTTGTCAATATCTCCAAGGGGGGTGGAGCAATCGCACGTGTTCTGCGCGGGGGTGATTGCTATATCTCAGGAAGTAACCGGCGGAATCAAACGAAAATTGGTCCATAGGTAGACCCTACTGAGTACAGGTGCTGATTCAATTTGTTTGTCAATATCTCCAAGGGGGGTGGAGCAATCAAAAGTGCTTATTTTGTCATTGCACCTACTGTATCTCGGGAAATATTGCTGCGATTTGAATGAAATTTGGAATAACACTAACTCAATATGGAAGCAAGCATCGATTAAATTTTGTCGCCAATCTCCTCAGGGGGAGGATGGGGTGATCTTTGCGCTTAGTCAACAATGCGAAAAATTAATTCATTAAAAAATCGCTTTCACGCTATTTAATTATCAAAACAGCTGAAAACTTTCAATGATTTGAAATTTTTAACTGTTGCCAATTTCTTTTTACTAACAAATAAAATGTTTGCAATTTATCTAAACAAGGCTTTTGCAATGATTTCCAATTTCGCTCGTTGATTCTGAATTTGCAGGGTTATTACGATAATTGGGAAATTGTAACTGTCTCCAATTACTCGGGCGAGTACGTATTTTATTTTGTAACCGGAATTCATAAGATAGATATAGAAGAAAGTTTCGTGACGGCCACGACAGCTAGTTTGCGGTATGCGGTTGTAGTAGAAATCAATATTTGCCTGTAAAATATCCTAAAATACATAATACAACTAAAAAATTTTAGAAATAGAATCAGCTTGCCATTCTTGTCCGACAACACAAGAAAAATTAACAACAAAATTAGAGGGAAATAATACACAGGGTACCGGTATGTATTCAACACACGTCCTCCGGCTTAAAGGCAAATTTCTACCACAGAGCCGCAGAGACCCCTGTGAAGTTCACACTTCACAAGTCACACTTCACAAATTTCGTGGAAAACAAAATCAGTACTGTCTCGAACTGAGCAATGGCGATCCCACAGGTTGTAGACAAAGTGAACTATTTAAGTCGTATATCTATAGAATGTGTCACATCGTTGGCAATATAATCCGAGGATCCGACTTAGGGTTAGGGGTTCGACTTAGATGAACTTCCTTCACTTTTATTACATTTTATTCAGTAATAGATTTATTTTATTTATTTTTATTTTCAGTTACTCCACCACCCGATGCCGTGGATGACGAACCAGAACCATCAGCGCCGCCCTTGGAGTTGATGGACAAAGTGCGGGGTTATGAAAGCGCCTCATTTGAAGCAAGTAAGTGACTTGAATTTACAAAAAAAAAAAAAAAAACTTTTCCGCTCTTCTAGAAGCTAAAATAGTAGTTAGTTGTTAAGAGAGAGAAAAAAATATCCTACATATAAAGCTTAATACATTTTTCAAGGTCCCGGGCACCCGGGATACCGATCAATTATTATTTTTATTATCTTAATATATAAAAATTACGTGTCCCTGTGTTTGTGGCCAATGGACTCCTCAGCTATTGAACCGATTTTAACCAAATTTTGCACGCAGTTTCAGTTTGGTCCAACTTAAATGATAGGATAGTTTTTATCTCAATTTAGGACCGCAATATATTTTTTATTGCAAATTATCGATTTAGCTACCAGCTTTTTTGTATTCTTGGCTTCTATAAGATAAACTCTGCTGCTGGGTTGTCAGTTGCTTCGGAAGCAAAAAGCAATAGTGGTAACGATCAAGGATGTCGAATCGGTTTCTGGCATATTCTTCCCGATTCTCTTAATTTAAATTGTGCGTGTAAGTATTATTAAATCATTATTCGGAAAAGTATTATTTGCTTACTTCTCCTTTACTTAATTCAATTTATTAAAACAGTTTAGATACTTAACATATGCTATTTTGTATGTTTAAAAAAAAATTTCACTCATGTTTAGGTACAAATATTTTTTTAGAAAAATTATTTTAGTGAAAAATATCATACCGTTTTCGAGCTTTGAGTTATAAAATATTCATATTGTTTAGTGATTTTTATGTCAGGTGTATTTAGACAAAGAAAGGCCCACTGCATTATGTGATCTTTTACCTATGTAATATTTAAATTTTTAGTGATTTAGTTCAGAATTGTATTTGCTAAGCGTATCCATCTGCAGTAATAAATTTGCAAATTATCGTTCAACAATACATTTGGTATTTACTATTCAAAAAACAAATTCTTAGGAGGGAAAATGTACTGTTTTATGGTGCGAAGATTAAAATTATTTCTATACACACAATTTTTACCGTCACATTGCTTTGTAACATACACCTCAAAGTTTGCGATTCAAAATTCGGCTGTTTCGTAAATATTGTACCTTTTCGGGTTTTTAAGTTATACAATATTCATTTTTTGTGATTTTGTATTTCAATTGTATTGTAATAAAAAAAAGGTTTTATTGTAATTTGTGAACTTTTACCTGTGTAATATTAAAATTTAGAGTGATTTTGCTCAAAATTGTATTTTCTAAACGTACCTCTCTGCATTCATAAGTTTTAAAATTATTACAATTATAGCTTATTTTTTATTTAATTTTTTTCCCTTAGTAAATACAAATGTATTCTTGGGCGACAATTTGCACATTTATAACCGTAGGTAGTACGGTAGTTCGCTCAGTATATAAAATTTTTAACTAAATCATACCTTAGCCACAGCAACGCGTGACCGGGTCAGCTAGTTCTATATATTTCAATGTTTCGTTTGATCAGAATCATTGACTACGAAACTATTTCGGAGTTATTTTATTCTCAAAATTGCTATTATGTAAAATTTAACGTGTGCCACACTTTAGTAATGGCTTAGCCACCAAATAATGTGGTAGAAACGGTTATCATACGAAACATTTTTCTGAATTATTAGCAATGTTCTGATTTTTAGCCTACTTTCCCGTGAAAGGGCCAATCAATGGTTATGGGTGCGACATTCACACATCTTCAGTTGCTCGTATTTTTTCGAAAATACTGTTTGAGTTTTGATGGAAACAAGGAATAATAAAGTTCATATCCAACATAATAATCGCGAAACAAGTTTGAGATCAATAGTGGAAGTTGTAGAAAAATTTAGAAAATATGTAGTTGTGGCAAAAAATAAAACAAAAAAAAAAAAAAGACATTTTTTGAATGTCATGGAACAATGCAGTTTTTCTGTCAATCTATTGCACTTATGATTTGCTGATTTTTGAAACAATTTCTTTGTTATAGGTATTACTATTATTACTACTTTAAATAAAGCAGTTGTTGAAAAATAAGGTTTTATGAACTTTCAATTGTCGTTACGGGAAAATTAAGAAAATGGAGAAAAATAAACCTTCTCTCAGAAATAAATTGGTAACAATTTCTAAAATCGGAACTGTGAAAGAAAGAAAAAAAAAAAAAAAACAGTGATGATGAAATTCGTAGTATTAAAAATAATCATCCGATCATTAATCGGCTCGGACGATTATCAACAACCAATTGATAGGTAATCTTTCAATTTGCTTATGAGTGCATCATTAATTGTAACACTGACAGCTGAATATTTAATGTAAACTCATGTTTGTGAAAATTGCAACACCATGAAGGACTTGCGCGAATGGGTTGAAATTTTCAGCAAATGCAAAGTAGGGTATGATATGCCAATGATTAGAATTTTAGACGCGTAGCGCATGCATACGCTGAGCAGCGCCCTCTGAACGCCGGATTTATCCGAATAAATAGACGGCTGCAGCTAGGCGTGTATGGTTATAGGTGGTTATCTGCTTGTAATAAACGTTAGATCAGACGTTGCTTATACCTCTTCGACGAAAAAGAGCGAGGTTTCAACAAATTACGAAGTTTGAACGGGGACGATCATCGGCCTTCGTGAAGTTGGATTGTTTTGTCGTGAAGTAGCCGCTCGTGTGCAGCGTAACAGCAGCACAGTGATGCGTGTTTGAAAGCAGTGGAGGGAAGAGTGTCGGACAAGTCGGAAATTCGGGAGTAGACCCCGAAATGTGACGTCAGCGCACGATGATAGACACATGATCCGCATGGTACTGACGGACCATACAGCTTCTTCCAGACAACTGGCAGCACAGTGGTCAACAGCTACAGGTGTTTCAATGTGTGCTTCATCAATTCGTAGTCGTCTGCTGCAGCGTGGACTGCGCCCGCTCACGCTCAGTGGCGTAGCTAGGGGTTGGCAGGAGTGGCTTTTGCCACGGGCGCAGCGGCCAGGAGGGGTGGCGGCATTTCGACAGATTAAAAAAAATAAAATTTTTTTGGTCAAGTCCAAACAGACAAAAAAATGTAAACTTGATAAACACTCGGAGCAGCGCAAACTCCGCCCCCACGCTACAAGATAAACTATACAAAATAGGCGACTTTGCTTTGGTAGATCTGGTAGACAATTTTTCTGCGGCGTAAACTAGCGAGAGAATAATATGTATTTTTCAAAAACGGGGGGGGGGGGGGGGTCTAAAAAAACGACTATTGCAAATTTCGCGATTTTAAAAATTTGTACCAAGAGCCTACATTAAATAAAGATTCCAAAAATGAGTAACACAAGTACAGCGGCGCTCGATTTTGAACGAGTAACGTTTTCAAACGCTGTTAGTGATTCAATGACTCAGTATTATATGAAAGGTTAGAAGATTCAAAAAAAAAAAAAAAAAAAATCTATAAATAAATCTTTTTTTTAGTGAATTTCGATTTTGTATTTTGGAAATTTTTCTATTTTATATGTACTTTAATGAAGTGCTCTCACTTCTAAACTATATATAGCACTACTTTGTTCTTTATACTCATTACCGTCAAATTTATCAAAATAAATAAAACAGCTATTGTTTCTAATGTATTACTGAACAAGGAAACGCCAAGTGAATGTTGAGGGAAGATGCGTGTATTCTACGCTACTTCAGGGGCGAGTCACTTTTTTAAAACGGTACACAAATATATGAGCTAATCAGTTTTTTTATATCATTCTCAGTTCGAGCACCATCGTTGTGGTACCCGTCAATACCTTCCCTATTGTTGACTCATTGTTTTCGCTGTACAAAAAAAAAAAAAAAAAGAAAATCAAGAAAATACATCTGGTATTTTCTTAAAGCCAGAGAGGGAACAATTGCCTTTCCTAACTCCCCTCGTAGATAATATTAGTATGAAATAATGGCGGGTCTCTGGAACATTTTAAATACTTAGAATGAAAAGTATTTATTTATAAAAATAATAATCGGAGGCCTAAAATCGCAGTCCAGTCACATTAATGTGACCACCATGTACTTTTGAGGTCGACGTTAAATTACCAATCACAAAAGGCACTTGGTAGCACAATGCAGTTGAGGGTGTATAGAGGGTGTGTGAAGGCTTCGGAAACCATTTCTATCATTGGCATAATGCAAAAACGGGACGATTTACCCGACGTCCAAAAGGGCATGATCATTGGCTTTCGGGCCAAGGGTGGAAGCATTTCCAAAATGGCTGAGTTTTTGAGCTGTTCGCTTGCCATCGTGATAAAAGTGTACC
Organism: Uloborus plumipes; assembly: GCA_038373865.1. Lineage (NCBI taxonomy): Eukaryota > Metazoa > Arthropoda > Arachnida > Araneae > Uloboridae > Uloborus > Uloborus plumipes. Next base: position 70,364 of record JAXGGA010003839.1, read on the forward strand.
GTGCATGGCAAAATGGGACTGTTAAAAATCAGCGACGTGGAAAATGTGGTACACCACGGGCCATCGATGACAGAGACGAATGACGGCTGCGGTTATGCGTTCGGGCTAATAGAAGGGCTACCGTTGAGCAACTGACCCCCCAGATAAACCAAGGGGCTACCAACATCATCTCCCAAACTACTATTTAGCGAACGTTGCTATGTCTAGGCTCCCGAAGCAAAAGACTGGTTCATGCAGCTATGCTGACTACTGTCCATCGACGACGAACCCTGGAATTTGCAAGCCAGTACCGCAGCACGACGTTTATTGAATGACACTAGGTAGCATTTACTGATGAATCACGTTTTATGCTCCATCGGGCAGATGGATGTTGGCGTATAAGGTGTGAAACCTCTGAAACCAAACACCCTCAACCATTGCTGGAACGGTCCAAGCTGGAGACGGGAGCATTATGGGCTGGGAAATGTTTTCCTGGCATTCTCTGGGCTCACTCATCATTGTAGAAGGCACGATGAATCAATACAAGTACGCATCTGTCTGCGGACCATATCCACCCCTATATGTGCATTGTTTTTCCTCAGGATGATGGCATCTACCAGCAGGACAATGCGAAGTGCCATACAGCTGCCAGTGTACGTGCGTGGTTCGAAGAGCACCAGAATGAGTTTACCCTTCTTTCCTGGCCAGCAAAGTCTCCTGATTCAAACAGAATCGAGAATATGTAGGACCATCTCGATCGGGTTATTCGCTCCATGGATCCTCATCCGCGTAATCTAGCCCAGCATGGCTACAGCATTGGCGTCTGCATGACTCAATTTACCAGTGAATACCTTCAGGGCCCTAAATAAATCTCTTCCTGCACGTTTCGCAGCAGTCCGTTCTGCGAAAGGTAGTTTCTCAGGCTTTTGACAGGTGGTCACATTAATGTGACTGGACAGTGTAGCAAGCTTTTATTTTGCCTGTATGCAAAGAGTCGTATTTTTTAAGCCAATTTCAGATTAATTGTGCTTTTAATATTTTCTTAAATTTCCTAATTACAATGGAATCAATGCTTTGATTTTTATTTCAAATATACAAGTTATGTTTATTTTATACTTTCTTCTAGTGTTTTAAAACAAATTCTATTTTAAATAAAATCTGTTGTGTGGAAAAAAAACACACTATGTTCAATAACGAATGGCGAGAATTATTTGGTTTTTAAATTTATGTTAAATGATGGGGAAAGGTAGGAACGCCCCGAACTAAAATTGTTGGGAAGACATAAATTCTCAAATTGAACAAAAAACTTGTCAAAAATAAAACCCAATTTTTACCCAATAATACGAACAAGCAGACATATCATGCATACGTATCATGAGGCGGGAACACTGAGTATCGTTAAAAATACTGAAAAAAAGAAAAAAATGGTTGCAACATTATCTGCAAATTTTTCGAATAAATAAATAAAAATTTTTGGAGTAAGGACATTTTGAGAGGTCACAATGACCTCCCATCAGAGCGACTTCTAGGGTCGGGGGCGGGGCGTAATTTTTCATGTTCGCCACGGGCGCTGGGCCCGCTAGCTACGCTACTGCTCACGCTAAACCACCGCCGCCTGCGGCTACAATGGGCCAATCAGTATAAGGACTGGCGTGCTGATTGGCAGTATGTTGTGTTTTCTGACGAATCCCGCTTTAATTTGTGGCACCATGATGGCCGCATTCGCGTCCGACGCTATGCCGGTGAACGCCATTTTCCAGAGTGCATTATCGAACATCACAGTGGACGAAAACCTGGAGTCATGGTCTGGGGTGCCATATCATATCACGGACGATCTCAATTGCTACGAATTGTGGGTAACCTGAACAGCAACCGGTATATCAGTGAAGTTCTACAGCCCCAAGCTATTCCCTTCCTTCAAGGCTTGCCTGGCGCTGTATTTCAGCAGGATAATGCCCGCCCTCATGTCGCTAGGACTGTTCAATCCTTTCTTGCATCGCAACAGGTGCAGCTTCTTCCCTGGCCAGCGTATTCCCCGGATATGTCGCTGATTGAACATGTCTGGGATTTCGTTGCTCGGCGTCTCGTTCGTGATCCTCGTCTTGTTGCTTCTACCGACGAACTTTGGGTACGCATACAAACAGTATGGAATGCTCTTGATCAGGCAGACATTAAAAATTTGTTTGACTCCATGCCACGTCGCGTAGTAGCATTTATTGCAGCGCGTGGTGGTTACACAAAATACTAATTTCAATATTTTTTTACTGTTTATTGGCTCTTTCTAAGTTTAATCATTTATTTGTACCACTATCACTCAGCTGTGTATTAAATTTTATTCAATTATGACGATTCCTTCATGGTGTTGCAATTTTCACAAACATGAGTTTATTAAGCACTAGAGATAATATATTAGAGTCTAAATATGATATCACTAATTAAGGAGTGCCACACCCACAAAGAGCAGCACACGGTAGAGCAGTTTTCCTACATTGGCATGTATGTGTGCAGCTTCATTTCATTTATACCCACTTCGTGTGTCGTTCTTAGTTTCAAACAAAATGATAAACAAATTAATGCCTATTTTTGGGGAGTTATCGATATGATCTGTAATATTTGGGGGTCCCTGGAACAAAAGCGCCCCTAGGCCTGCCCTCATGGACCTGATAGAAAATCAGGCTGTGGAATTATGTTATGAAGAAGGAAGCGGCTGCTAATACGATTCTCTCTCTGGCCGTTTTATTTTTGTACCGCGGAAAGTAAATATGTTCGAGCAATGATTTTGATTGTATCTTCACAAGGCTCCTCTCTGTTTTCTTTTTGATGTTAGTGAGGGAAAATACAGTGCAGATGGTTGTTTTACTTCCCTTTTTAACACTCTTTTAGCACTGCTGAGAAGTCTTCGCGATTTGTTTTCGGCAAAAAACAAAAAAATTCCTGTTCTTGTGTATTTTCCTAAGACGGCATCTGTCGGCAAGGGTCATAAATTCTGCGTAAGAAGGAATTTATATGTTCCTTGAACATTCAGTGGGTGGTCTCAACTTTCCTGCCACGCAGATTGTTTGATCTAGTGTTATAATACCAACAAAAAAGAAAACTAAGGATGCATTTGTTATAATTCACTTCTCCTCCCACATGCGGTGCCGAATTTAACTGCACACCGCCCCTAAACAGATTTGAAATCTGTCCCCGCCCCCACCTATCGTGCTCAGGGACCGATAATTGAATAGGCCAACTAGGCCGTGGCCTGGGGCCCCCGCTTTGAAGGGGACCCCAAATGGCTAAAATTACTTCAGTCTATGGCTAAAATTGTTTTAGCCAAAGGTTAAAATTTTAAGTTTGAACCCAAGGAGGCCCTAAAAAAGTACTTGGCCTAGGGCCCCGGGATATCTTAATCGGACCCTAATCGTGCTTAGAATTAAAAGCATCTTTCCTTGAAAGTCTCAACTAAAGCCCCTTTGAATAGGGATTTCAAAGTTCAAGTTACTGAGAAATGATCAAGTCAAATTCCACTACTCGATGAGAGAGATAAAACTTCTGACACCTATTCAAAATCCGCAAGAAGAGCTAGAATTCAGACCCGAACCACGCATTGAAAAATGATATTTACAAGGATCACACGAATATTCCGGTCTCATCCATGTGGAATGCTAACAAACGTAAGTCATTGGAAATGCAGATTTTGGACAGCTGAAACTTTTTAAACGGTGTAGGTTTAATCGGTACAGGTTTTCAAAGCTTTGTTTGACCAAATTCAAATCATCAGTTTGAAAGCCCTTTTTTGCTCACTATTAGGGATGCACCGATAAGCAAATTGGCCGATTACCGATTAATCAGACAAGCCGATTAAGGATCATGATTATTATTTAAATTGCTACCAACTTCACCTTCACATTTTTTTCTTTTACAATTCCGATTTCAAAATAGCTACTAATTTATTTAATTTTAGGGAAGATTTATGTTTTCCATTTTCCCAAAAAAATGTCAAAATTGTATCTAATTTCTTTGACAAATTTTCATATTATTGTTTTTATAAAATTACATTAACACATCACATAATTAACACATTATTAATCCTTAAAGCTAAACATGAAAATTAAAAATAAAATTAAGGGGAGACTGTCGAGCACTCTAATTTAGGAGCGCTATTATTTCAAATTAATTTTCAAATTATTAATAGCCATTTAATTGAAAATTTTTATTCTTTGAAAATTAGAGGTTATCTAAAAGCACTATGTGAAGGACAAGAGAAGAGTCAAATAAAAAATGTTGCAACATTGCCTATACGTGAAAATTTATTCAAAATAGGAAAATTAATTTATTAAAACAATTCTATCAACTGTTGGGATTTTTAAAAAATATTTCATTATTTGAATTATTTTTTATATTTTTATTTACTACACTTTCACTCTAGACTACATGTTATACTTATGTTTGCAGGAAATTGATTATTTTCTGTATATTAATTTATTCATCATTATTTCTTGTTCAAAGCATACTTAAAGAAATTTTATTTAATGCTTATTTTTCCGTCTGTTGATCGGCAAAATTTGACTGATTATAAATAAAATGGAATACTCATGTTTTCACATTCCAGTTTAAAAAATCAATCATTTAATTATTCCAGTTTTAAGTACTGCATGACCTATTTGTTTTGTTTTTACTTCATACTTTCATACTGCATATTATAGTAAGGATAGCAGAAAACTTTATTTACTGTTAACAAAATTATTCATCATGGTTCCTTGGTATACTTTAAAAAATGAAAAGAAAGCAAAATTCTGCCGATTAATCGGTAAAATCTTATCGAGTATTAATGATCGGCAAAGTGGCCGATTACGGCCGAATCGGTGCATCCCTATTCACTATGTACCCGCTCAAAATTGTTTTTAAAATTGATCATATAAACTTGCAATATTTAGTACAGATCAGGGATAACTATAAATTATTTTCATTTTGTGCGTAATACGTTTGTATTGCAACAAAAGCGAATTCTCCCTGTTAAAAAAGTAAAATAAAATTAAGATAGGTAAAAAGTAATTGCGTTTTAAATTTCAAACCTCACTTTTGTATTTCAAATAAAAAAAACTTTTAGATAGAATATAAAAAAAATGTTATTTTATTTATATTTAAATCTGAAGTCTATTTCTTGCGAGTTAACAGGGTTTTAAGGGCTGAGTGCTATAATTTAAAATAAGTAGTCAAAACATAAATCAAGGAAAACGAAAATGAAAACTGTAGCCTTAAATTGACGCAGTGAAATAATGACCTCCGTTACTTGGGATTGAGAATGTGGTTTCTCTGATACTCTTTTCCACGACTCCCAGCTGGCTGTGTCGTTTGTTCAGCCGTCATCCAAGTCTTTGGCTGTTTGACCTTTGTTAATAGGTTCAAGTGGAACCTCCGTTTGAACTCTTGATCTCCAAAGCGTTGTTTCTATTTATATCTTCATGCATTATAGTTTCGCTTGTTAATTACTATTAGAGTAAGCGCAAGAAATTGAAGGTATCTATTAAATTGTATGGAACTATTGATCGAATGATTAACAAAAAATTGACGAAGCATTCATAAATATAAACAAGTGAATAAATTGTGTTGTTTATAAGGTACTGTTCACCTCAAGAATCTAAAAATTAAACATCAATTGATTTTCACATCCAGTAGCACCCATGCTATCCTTTCCGGATTGTGGAATACAAATGAAGGGATCACTGAAAAAACTGTGTCGAATTTTCGAATAAAACGATGTTAGTTTATGTGTACAAAAGTGACACTATGAAAGGAAAATAAACTTAAAAAAATAATTTTCGATAAAATAGTGCTTAATTACGCAGGTTATAGATTAGCTAAAAAACATTTATGTTATGAAATAAAACATAAAATAAAGGATTCGTCAAAAAATAACTTATATCGTCTTTCCAATGGATCCCCCCCCCCCTAAAAAATCAGAAAAAATTATAAACATCTTCGTATGATATTTTTATATGTGTACTATTTTTCTGTGAAAAAAACAAAAACATGCTTTTTTCCCTTCAGTTGATATTCCTCCACCATTAGAACCTCTGCTTCGCAAGTCTGAAGAAGAGCCTCAAAGACCTCCTTTACCGACGTAAGTACAAAAAATTCTCTTTGACATACAGTGCTGGTGACCCAAATTGTAAAAACGAGAAAGACAAGATGTATTACTACAAAATTAAGCTTTGAAATGGCGCCATAGTTTCATTGTAGACAGTTGAAATTCTCAACATGCTTGTATTTTCTTTAATATTGGTTAATCATGGAGGTAAAGATTTTTAAAACTCCAAAAGCCTTAATTATTTAAAACTTGATTTGCATGTATCAGAGGTCAGCAGGGCAACTAACTCCATCTCTTTCAAGAGCTTCCTTCGCAAAAAGCTCGAATAATTTAATTTTTACGTTTTTTAGATCGAGAGATATCCATTTTCCACATGGTAAGTGTAAAAATGGAGGTTAAAAAAAATGTTCGTATTTATTTTGAAAAATGCGTCTGTATTCCTGTTCAATATGATTTGTACAGAGCACTTCTTCGAAAATAAGAAGAAATAGCGAAACATGAAAGTAGATGCTAAAAGATTTGCTGAAAAACTAGATAGGCCGTAAAATTACGCTTAAACGTCGCATCGAAAAAATACATAAAAATATGCCGAAATTGCAATTCATTTAACACATAAAATTTAAATAATTAAGATTTTTAACGTTCAACTTGGAAGCATAGGCCTTGAACAATGCAATATTAAAAAATATGTAACATTTTCCAAAATGGCGGTTTTTATTTTTTTCGTCTTGGTTGTTACTGTTACAATCATTAGTTTACGCTGAATCAATGCCAAAAAGCTATAAAGATCTGTTGTCCACTGGTCTGCTATTGAAAATTGAAATTTTCAGGTCTGTTCTTTTTCCAAGTTGTGAAATCTTTCTTCAAACGAATTTTGGAGCGTTTTTATTTAGTGTGCGTAATTTAAAATCTTGTTAGGAAACCTTCTTTTACTTTTTCCTGCCCCCTCTGAGTAAAAAAAAAAAAAAACCTTTCTGAGAAAAAAAATGTACATATATTTTTCATTTTTTAACAAAAAAAATTAAATGCACTAGCGGGCCGCACATCGCTTCACGGCGGGCTGCATGTTGTACACCCTACCTTTAGTATCACTGAAGTTCCCACACTCTACCAGTTTAAACCTCCCTTTGTTAGTAGTGCGTGTGAATGTCCCCTTCGTATTCCTCCCCCCCCCCCGCCCCACTTTTAAAAAAATTCTTAATGTGAAAATTAAGTAAATAGAATAATACCTAAACATGCTGTTTCAGATGAAACTGGTAAAGATGGCAAAAGAAAGAGACAGTTCATTGCAATTTAAGAAAGATTTTGTGACCATCGTAACAGTACTTTTAAGATAAAATAGTTTCATGTCTTCCAGTATACCCCCCATCCACCTCCTTCCGAAATTTTATTTTGTTTTCTCCACTAAAAATTTTTTTGTAGCTTTAATGTTTTGGCTGTTCAGTGTAAACACTCAGAAGATGCTTTGGTGAGTTTACATTTGTTTTGTTTTCAGTATACCTCAATTAACAGAAAAGGAAGTTAGGCAAGCACTTCTTCAAGAAGTTTCATCTCGTTGCTGCTATGGCACTGGAGCTGTCAGGGACATGGCAATCACAGATATAAAGCATTCCATTGCTTTTCATGTGAGTTGAGTTTTGCTATTTAGAAACTAATATTAATAACAAATGAAATATACCTCTCTAGAGTGTCTTTGTTTGAAAGCAATAGTTTAAATTAGACAATAACAAATATTTATTCAACAAAGTTAGTCTTAAAATTAGAATTTCAAACCTGCAAAATATCTGCAATTGGAAAATAAAATTTAAAAATTCTAACTACAAAAATAATTGCAGTAGAAAAATTTTGTACCAAAATGTTTTTCAATATAGCTATTCTTCAAAATTAATGTCTTTCTAAAAAAAAACTCCTTTGTCTGTTCTTAAAAATAGTACTTCAAGACATAAAACTCAGACTTGGAGTTTCGAAATTTCTTCGCTTGAGTGCCCCTAATTTGGCTCAGCTTGATTATCACCGGTAGAAATACTTCATGACCAGCTTTCTAACCTCAAGACACATAATAATATGCAGCACATCTAGAACAAAGAGAGTTGATATCACCAATAATTCCCCCATACACTTACAAAAGCCTATTAATTTGGAGTAAGACAAACTACGCATCGAACTTCTAGTCCGCACTTCTGAAGAGAGAGCAAGTTGTTTTTCCTGAATTGATACTGCGCCAACCGAAAAACGACTTTTACAGAATTCGTTTTTTTTTTTTTTTCTCAAGAATTAAGCAGTATATTTTGGATTCTAGAATGAAAGGGTCGCTGTGCAAGAATTATTTTAATTGAGCAGTCCTCTGCAAAAGATCAAGTTATATATTTTATGTCCCAGAAGTGATCTTTTCAAACGTAAAGTAACAAAAAAAAAAAAAAAAAATCGAACCACTCACGAAAAAGCTTTAATTGCAAAAACGGACCAATCAGGAAATTATTTGCTCGCGTCCAAAGATAATGAAAAACTCTCTAAAGCTATGAAAGGTTAGAGGGTTCTAAGAAAAGGACATTGTTGACAAAACCACGATAACGTAAAATTTGTGTATTTTGATAAACAGAAGTAGTGCTTGTTATTGCAATTGAAACACGGATGCAGTGTGTGCTTTAAACAGCCTGGAGCATGCTTTTAAAAGGCCTCACATCCCATCAAAAGTGTTACTGAGCTCTGATCCGTGTCAAGAATAATCTCTACACCGGAGGATCTTTCAACATTAAGGACAAAAACAAAATTGGTTGTCAATTTGCTGCAATTAGTGAAAAGGCCTTAATAACACCAGACAAAAGACCAAACTCTTGAAAAGTTCCAGAATACATAATCTTCTCTAGAACCTTCCTAGCTGTTCAAGAACAAATATGAAACTGAGAGTCCAAAATTTTATCAGATTAAGATGGATTGTAAATCAGTTACATTGTATTCGATTGTGAAGTACTGGGCCTGGATGTTCATTTCTTTCCTAAATTACACTGTTAAAAAAATTTCCTGAAAATAACGAAAAAATATACGGCAGCTGAGTTGCGGTAGTGTTTCCGTTTCGTTAATTATATTTCCGTGATTTTACGGAAAAATGACGAACGGAGCATTCGTCATTTTTCTGTTAGGCATTTTTTCGTTTCGTAATTCTCCGTTCTTCATTTTTTCGGTTCTTATTATCCCCGCTTATACGTTATAGGCTTATACCTATACGCTTTGACTTATATGTATACATGCAAGATGGAAAATTATTTAAATTTTGCAAATTAACAAGCGCTTTTATAGCAGCTTAATATCAATAGCAAATTATCTATGGAAGTTCAATAAATTAGTCCTTTAAGTGTCGCAAAATGCGTAGATTGTGTAGAACAACAAATGCACAAATTGAAATTTTAAGAAACATTTGAAAATTTGCGAAACAATATAAACATATAAAAAGAACAAACATGGGTAATGTGCTGCCTTATCTTTTTCGTTTGTTCTTTTTATATGTTTATATTGTTTCGTAAATTTTCAAATGTTTCTCTAAAGTTTCTTAAAATTTCAATTTGTTCATTTGTTGTTTTTTCCAATCTACACATTTTGCGCCACTTAAAGGACTAATTTATTAAACTTTCATATATAATTTGCTATTAATATTAAGCTGCTATAAAAGCGCTTGTTTATTTTGCAAAATTTCAATAATTTTCCATCTTGCATATATAAGTATAAGCGTATAGGTATAAGCCTATAACGTAAAAATGTGGGTGATTAAAATATGGGAAAATGAGAAACAGAAAAATAGAGCAATTAAAAAAGGAGCGTAAACTAGCTCACCGGAAAATTATATATACATAAGACAAAATGATGAGCAAAAATGTAAACTTAAAACTCTTACGAATTTTGTTTTTTAGAAAAAGTTTGAAAATATCCGCTCATATACTTCAAACTTTTAAACATCTTGCCTTTAAAAAAAATACTAAAGCAATACAAGAATTGGCTTTTTTTTTTTTCATTAAAAATTTTAGTTCATTAAAATAACATGATTTTTTTGAAAAGATTACATCAATCTCGCATAAAATACTCAAATATTTTGAAGATGGAATGATCAATGCATAGTATTTCTGAGCGCATAACTTCAAAAAATTAAAAAGTATTAACAAGGTGCATTCTTTTAAAAATATTTTCTCTTATGTTTGAATAAAAATTAAGTTCTTCCGAAAGTTCTTTTTTTCCTTTCTGAATTTGAAACATTCGTGGTTCCTTAAAAAAAAAATCCTGTATTGTTACTGATTTCCTCTATTTTCATATATATTTACGTTATGGTGTTCATAGTGATCAACACTTTCAGAAATGCACTCTCAAAATTAACGAATTTTCTTTGTTTTTGATGAAATCACTTCCAAGAATATACCCCGAGCGAACATTTCGTCATTTTTTTGGGATGAATTTCGTCAAATGTAGCGAAATATTTCTTTATCCTAGTATCGTCAAATTGACAATCATTTTCGTAGTTTTGACAACATTAATTTCGTCACATTAACGAAGTAAAGTCATAAAGTAAAAAAGCTAAGTTTTGAAACTAAGCTTTTAAATCTTGATATAAAATTACAAAAATCATTTCACTAAATTTTACTAACCCTCAGCACCAGTAAGTTTATACATGCAACTACTAAAATGCACAATTGGTTTACATCATGAAATAACTAACTGTTAAGTCTGGACTCAGATTAAAATAAAAATAGCAGTAACAAAAATAAAAATTCTTACCTCCAATTTCCCATTTTTGTTGCTCAAAAAAGGCAACAATAGAGCGAGTAGATTTTAAAATATACTAACACGCCCTTTTGTTGCCCATTTTGATTCTATCCATTGCGATAAACGAAGTCTTCTTAAAAATGCTGAGCTAGGAAATGCTGGATACCGAATAATCACATGAAAAGATCCAAATTATTTTTCCAGTCAATTTGATTAACTACGCAAAATCCTGGAATAATTCTTCTTCGAATGCTATAACAATAGTCAACGCTCTTCGACGAAGCATTTTCAAATTGAAACAAAATGGCACACATAATAACGTCCTGAGGAACACGATTAAATCACATTCGAATGTGATGTTTTTTGTAAAGTAGCTATCCAAACGACGAGACACAGATGTCCTCTTTTCCATGCTAATGCGAATAATACAAGGCGCTTTCATAGAAGCTTAAACATGCATATTAATTCTCGATGACTTTGCGTTTCTTTTGCTGTGCACTTCGATTCAGTTATGAATCATTTATGCTGCCAAAAACTAAGTCGTATCTGCGCATGCGCCAAGTCTATTCAGACTGTCTCTTACTTCCTTGTTCGATATATTTCAACCACAAAACCGGGTAAATTCCGTTTTTTGTTTCTCCAACTTGGTAATTCACGGAATAGTTCCGTTTTTTCAAGGAAAAGTTCTGTTTTGAAACGAAAACGGAAATTTACTGTTAAAATCAGTAAAAATCTTCCTGAAAATTCAGGTTTTTTTTTTAACAGTGTATGAGATCCTTACCTTTTACCCACATAACAAGGACTGGATTATCTGCATTTGAAATATAGTTAATCTTCTCAGAAGCGATCACACCCTCAGTTCCCACATAACATCTGGCATCCAGCCCAGGCATCTGTTTCAGTTTTGACATCTTGAATTCAAATTATGTTTTCCTCGATTGCAATTGGAAACCATACCCAAAGCTTTTTTTTAAATTGTAACTGGTGGTTTTTATTTGTTACTTTAAAAGATTTCTTCCTTACGAAACGTTTTGGCTTTATCTTCAGCATTTGCCTTATTTTTCAGATTATAATCTACGAATAATCTCTTTAAAAAGTTGAAATTTTTGAAATTCCTATTACCTTATTTTCGGGTAGATAAGCCGCGGCAAGGGCGAATGCAAGGGAGGGGCGATGTGGGCGATCGCCCCCCCCTTCAGGGACTCTTCTCCGGAAGTTTTTCGACTTTGAAGTTCAAAAAAGGTAATTTTAGATGATCTTCGAAGATACTATGGGAAGTGGCTAGGATTCGGGGCTTTGATCTGGAATTTTTTCAATACAATACAAATAAAAATACAAATGTGACGACCAGCAGCAGGCTCTGGGCCCAACTGGGCTGGTCCTAGTCAAATTAAAAACCCCAATGAAGATCAATGGCCCTCTTAAAGCTATCTACTCCATTGCTCCTTACCGCCTCTTCCGGTAAACTGTTTCAAGTTCCCACTACCCTGCTAAAATAGTAATTTTTTCAAATTTCAAGATTAGCCTGAGATTTTAACAGCTTAAAACAATGACCCCTTGTCCTGCTTTCTGTGCAAAAATCTAACCCTGCAACATCATTCATTTTGATAAATTTAAATAACTGAATCATGTCCCCTCTGGTTCTCCTTTTCTCAAGACTATACATATTGAGCATTCTAAGTCTGGAATCATAGTCTAAATTAGAAAATCCGTTTACTAACCTTGTAGCCCTTCTTTGTACCCTTTCCAATAAATTAATATCTTTCTTCAGATAAGGAGACCAAAACTGAACAGCATACTCCAAATGAGGTCTTACCAAACTTCTATATAGAGGCAGAAGAACCTTCTTAGACTTGTTTGAAATAAATCTATTTATAAACCCAAGCATCCTATTTGCTCTGTTACTAGCTATGCTGCACTGTTGGCTAAACTTGAAATCCTGATTTATTAAGACACCTAGATCTATAACATTATCTGCCTTACTAATGACTGAACCCTGTAAATAATAGCTTGTATGCTTATTTGCATGACCTAAATGCAGCATTTGACATTTCCTAACATTTACTGCCATACCCCACTTGTTTGCCCATTTAGTAATATGATTCAAATCCTGTTGCAGCTGATTTACTTGTCTGTCATTTTCTACAACCCCCATAATTTTTACATCATCAGCAAAGCAATTCATGTTTCCAGAAACATTTTCATGATTATCGTTCATAAAAATAATAAACAAAAGCAGGCCTAAAACTGATCCTTGGGGAACTCCGCTTAAAACCTATTGCTAGTTTTTCCTTATTATTGCTAGTTTTTCCTTAAACTCCATCCACTGCAGAGTTACCTCGCTGTTGTCCAAACCTGATGAAAAAACCGTTTTCAAACTCTGCCTGAGTGCGACAAAATCAGTATTTCTGAAATTAGGCACGAACCTGAAATTTTTGTCTTTGTGCATATCAAACTTAATCCCAAACCTAATACTGTTGTGGTCACTATCCCCAATATGCTACCCTACACATAATGCCTGAACACAGGGACGTCATTTCAAGTTTTTCCGGGGGGGGGGGGGGCAAAGGGTCCAAACACAATGCAAATTCATCGAAAAACATAAAAAACCACTCCCACTTATACGTAAATACATTGATTTCTCAAAGTCAGGGGGGCAATTGACCCCCCCTGCCCCCCCTAAATGACGGGCCTGCCTGAACAGAACCCTCAACATTGCATAAAACTAGATCCAAAACAGCATCCTGCCGTGTTCTCTGAGAAACAACTTGATCTAAAAAGCAGTCCCCAATTATTTTTAGAAATTCCTCTTCTCTACTATTATTTGGGTAAGAATTTTTTCAATCAATGCCTGGAAAATTGAAATCCCCCATTACAATTACCGGTCCCTTACTCGACATTACTCTAATAATACGACACAACTGTTCATCTTGACCCTGGCTTAGACTAGGTGGCCTATAAATGTTACCCAAACGTAATTTTTTGCCCTTGCCGCTCATCAATTCTAGCCAAACCATGTCAATATCATTAGGTTTGTCATTTATTGCCAATTCATTGCAAATTATAGTATCTCTAACATAAAATCAAACCCCACCACCTCTTTTACCTACTCTATCTTGTTTAACCAAATTATATCCAGCAATACACAATAAATCATCATCATTTTTGGTAGCCCATGTCTCGGTAACTCCAATAACATCCAATTTCTCATTTATAATAATGCTTTTCAATTCTTCCATCTTGTTCCTAATCCTGCGAGCATTGGTATAAAAAACCTTAAGCATGCTTAACTTGTTTTTATCTGACCCCTTGCGATTACCAGGGTGTCCGCGCATATGGAAAGTCATGGAAAGTCAGGGAAAGTCATGGATTTGAAATATGATCGAAATTGGTCATGGAAAGTCATGGATTTCAGCGAAAAATGTCCAAAAGTCATGGAAACTGACTGTTTATCATGGATTTTAGCGCTCCGGACCGATTAAAATTTTCCCCGCGATCTCGGAAGAACGAAAACACTTCCGCCGTCATTCTACTTCGTTATTGGGTGCAATCTGATTTGTCAATTCCAATTTCCAACAAGTTGCATTGTGTTGACCAATCAGATGAATTCTCAACGTTAAAACCGTGAGTAGCGAATTTTGTGTAACTGCGCATGTGCGGCGGACTCCGTCATCTGATAAAATATGACCTTGAACGACAAAAAGACTCGATGGTTTTTTTGATGGTTTTTTCCCATAGGCAGATTTGCCTTTTACATTTGATCTCCTCCCCCCCTACCCGCTTCATTTGATTCCTTTTTCTTTTAAAACTTGTTTGAATCTTTTTCTTTCGAGGAGTTTTATGCAAAAGAAAAACAAATTAAAAAAAGATGTTGAATTTTAAAAAATCGTGTAGGTAGGGGGGGGGGCAGGAACTCAACGAGTTCCGTTTTGAAGTCAGATTTCGCCTCACTCATATCAGGATCTAAACTTACAGTAAAATTTATGGACAGACAATTCATTGCTACATGAAAGTACGTTTGAGGACAAGCACGGTGGGGAGGAGGGTGTCGGTAGGAAAAGATCGTTTTTTGACCTCAAAAGCGAACGGACTTCTGTTGCTGTGAAATGCAGTCGCCATGTTTGGTCATTTGCTTTGCAAGATAGAATATTAAGTGCATAATTTTCCAAAAACAAAGCAGAGTTCGTTTTTTTTTTTTTTTTTTTTTTTTTTTTTTTTTTTTTTTTTTTTTTTAGTCATATAAATTAGCTTGCAAAAGTCATGGAAAGTCATGGAATTGAAAAGTCCAGGTTGAGCAGATACCCTGGATTACTTAAATCGAAATTGTTAAAATGACTACTCTTATTTGCCTCCCTATTACTATTTCTAATAAAACCCAAATAGTTTGCATCATTTTGCAACCTGTTCTTTGAACCCTGCCCCCTTTCAAACTTAGTTTTTTGACTCAAAAGACTCCAAAACCAAAGAAATTCACCCAGGGGCGGACTGGCTCGGTCCGCTGGTCGGGGATCCCCGACTGGGCCAACCGCTGAGTGGGCCACATCAAACCTAAGGTTTCGTTCAAAAAAATTTTTAAAAAAAGGTTGAAAATATATATTTACGAAATGCAAAAACATTTGAGAACATTAAGTATTTCTTTCCTACTTATGGGGCCAATCGCCAATGTAGATAGCTGAAATCCACGTGTGAATACTTTCCTCTCTTCTCAAGTTTCCCTCTATGTTTAGAGCCCTGGGGTTACGGCTCTCCCATTGGGGAAGCTCAGGGGACCAGAACAATGGAATTCGGCCCAAGACTGAAAAAGGGCCCGAGCTGAAAAATGAACGATTAAAACTTATTTTTGTACTCCTTAACGAAAATTCAAAAGGCCCTCACGATCAGACAAAGGTTATCCTGCCTGCAATAAATACGCGTGTTACGGCGTACGATGTTTAGTCATAAGAATCTTTCCGAAACCAAAAAAAAAAAAACTCCGGAAATGAACGAAATTTTTCTCCCTGTTCTAAAAAGCAAATTTCGACTAACTGTTGACCAACTTGATACCTCTACATTAGGGTGGGGCGAAAAATAAAAAATTTTTCAGATCAACTTCTAATGGTTGCCAAAAGTTGTCTTTGGTGATAGTTAGCTTTTGTGCAAATTTTGAGAAAAATCGGTTAATATCTTCAGGGGGCACTGTGATTGCAAAAATTTACCATAGCTTTTATAGGGATTTTACGGTTAAAATATGAAAAACAATGCCGTTAGCTAAACTCATTGCATTTTTTTACTCATAAGATATATTCGTGCATTGAAAGCATATGAAATAACTCAAAAAATTATTTTGTATGATATATTTATATTTAAAGCATCTTAAAAAGAAATAAAACAGTTAAAAATAGTGATTTTTGGGACAATATTAAGTAAAAACTGATTTTTTTTACAGAATGTGACATAAAAATTATGAAACTGCTAACATATGATAACATTAAACAGCAAGCTCGTCTTCAGATGGTATCATCGTTATGGGAGGTTCTGTGAGTAGCAAAGGTGGCTAAATATAACGTCTTTTAATACAAAGAAACATTTTTAATAGACCATTGCATTGGTTAATATGTCAGCTTCATGCCACTGAATCACTTCTTTTCTACTTAGTAAAATACTCAGATGAATGAACAACTGGTCCCCGTGGGTTCAGCGGTCCTATTGGTAAAATGTTGACAGGCTGCGAATCCCTAACTATAGTGAAATATGAGGCAGTTGAGTGCAATATGCAAACATGCCAACTATCGGCCGAGCTGACCTAAGAACAGACCAGAAATGTTTACTGGAAATATTTGAAGCCGTTATTAGTGCCAAATGCTCCATACATCTTTCTGGAACAGTACCTAGTTCCTGGAGTCATTCTAGATGGCTCATGACAGTCAATCAAATTTGCACTTGAACATCGGCACAGAATATCGGACAGCAAACTTAAAAATGCTTGTTTCAGTCATTGTTAAATGTGCACCTTGCTGGTTTATCATTAAGTGCAACTCATCATGCAAGAATGGTGCACGAAACTTGTGGCTTCCTTAAGTTATTCTACCATTCGCATTATTTACCAGACGCCCTGTTACTGTCATCGGGCCAGTTATTCAGAGAATAGTTTTTTTTTTTGTATATACTGAAAATATTTTGCTGGCAATATTAAATGATGATTGAAGGCACGTACGGCAGTTAGTTGCTCGTCAAATTTTAAGAGTAAGAAACTCTAATTCTGTGTATAGTAATGACATCCACAGTTTTTTCCATTTTTGAGATTAACTTTTCTTCCGACTATGCAGACTTGATAAATTGGCAGTGTGAGAATGTGCTAATAACAGAACCTCCCATAACAATGATGCTATTCGAAGACGAGCTGCATGACTTAAAAACCTGAGATGCTCCCCATTTTCTTTGAAACATGTGAATATTTACTTGTCACACTCAATCCGTGGAATCTAGCGTAAAGATGGTGACGGATGTATTACTGACCACAAGTGGAGTAGAAACGAGGGATTGTTTCTTTCGTGCACGTTTAAAGGCTCGAAAAAAACTGCCTTTCTTTGAAAATAAAAAAGATTTTTTGTGAAAGCTCAAACTGTGACACATAAAATTTTCGTATCATGTACGTTTTGTACATATTTTTAAAACATATTTCATTTATTTTTAAGTAATGCTGTTTAATGCTGGTTAATTATTGTTCTAAAAATCACTATTTTTCACTGTTTTATTTCTTTTTAAGATGCTTGAAATATAAATAGATCATACAAAATAATTTTTTTGAGGTATTTCATATGCTTTGAATGCACGAATATATCTTATGGTAAAAAAATGCAATGAGATTAGCTAACGGCATTGTTTTTCACATTTTAACCATAAAATCCCTATGAAAGCTATGGTAAAACTTTGCGATCGCAGCGCCCCCTGAAGATATTAACCGATTTTCCTTAAAATTTGCACAAAAGCTAACTATCACCAAAGACAACTTTTGGCAACTATTAGAAGTTGATTTGAAATTTTTTTTATTTTTATCCCCACCCTACTCTACATTGTAGGGAAAGGAATCGAAACCCCCAATTAGAGACCCAACAAGAGAAGTGTCGAAATTTTGCATCCCCTAAAGCCCGGGGTAAACAGATAAGGGTTTTCCGAAGAAATCACTTGTCCTTCTGATTTCCTCTTGGGGAGAGAGGAGGTGGGGGGGGGGGTTCAGGGGTTCTCGGACACCTCGGTTTGAATCAGACTACAGTAGGAGGGGGAAAAAGAGGGAACATAAAGATGCAATGGATTGACCAATACCGTCCATGTCTTGGCAATCCGAATTTCTATTCGTTTTCGCGTTTTTTAAGGATTTATCATCACACGATCCAACGTGAAGCTACTCCAACTAGGAGCAATCCTCAATTTCGACCAACTCCAAGCTTGATTTCCTACTGTGTCCTACTGTTACATGTGTCTCTATCTATCATAAAGCTTAATAATATTTTAATTTTGAAATGTGGTAGGACGTAGGAGTGAGGCCTATGTAGTTTCGCTTACGTAGTAGTAGTATACATTAAAAAATAATAATAATACGAAGGTGGGCCAAAATGTCATCTTGCCGACTGGGCCAAAGTTAGCCAGTCCGCCCCTGAATTCACCTGTTCCCCTTCCCATTCTTAACCTCTTTCAAAATGCATATAACACACATGCTAACTCAGAATGATCCACTTAGGGGCAATACAAAAAGACAAAAGTACAGAATTTTAAGAATAACTACTAGTAATTAAAATAAGAAATCATTTAGTTAAAGATACAAAGAATAAAGAAGGCAGATAACTAAGACAGCAGGAAATAAAAATAAACTAAATTGCTATACCCAACAAAGCACACAGGCTTAACAACAAAGGAATCACCACATTTTAGGCTTAGCTCAAAAATTTGAAAAACACTTTAAGAATGCAAGTAAAGCAAAAATAAGTCACAATACACAAAATTATATGCTTAAGTACAATAAAAATACTAAAACTGGTGCTGTAAAAATCAAAAATTTACATTAAAAAATCACTTAGCTCAGAGCAGCAAAAATCTTCCCTGCAACACTGGCGCCCTCTAGCCCTCCTTCGAAATGGAAGACCAAAACTTTTGTAATAAACATATGTTAGACATGTGTAATAAACATATATTAGGATATGTGGTAAAAAAGTGAGGCAAGTAGAAAAAAAAAAAAAAACAATTGCCCCTCTCTTGGAGCATTTCTGGATTCGCCCTTGAGCCACGGCTTATACTTGTTTAAAAGCTGAATTTTAACTCCTGCGGCTTATACACTGTAAGAGTTGTTTTTTTTTTTAATTTACTGCCTAAAACAAAGCAAATCAGCTTCCGACATGGAAAGCCACAGCTACAACGCCCTTGAACAGTTCTATTTCAAAAAGAGTGACAGCATTTCTGCTTATTCAGATGTTATTTTATTTTAGAAGAACCGATAAGGAAGGGAAATACATTAAGAAAAAGAAAACATTAACTAATAATAAGCATGTCTAATAAATGAATCCAAACAAAAAACGTAAAAAAAATTCCTCTTAATTGTCTGTGATATTGAAACACTGTTTTCAAATCAATGTTACTAATTCTTTGTCATTGTTTTGAACGTTGTCAGTACGAGTATACAGAGCGTAGGTTTTCGCAGATTAAATTTTTGATAGTTTTATGCGGCTTATAGGTGGTTGATGCGATGCGGCGTATCTGATGAAACATTTTTTTTTCTCCCGAATTTTGCGAAGTGCGGCGCATACGGTAGTACGGCTTATCTCCTTGAAAATACGCTCGGTTTATAGGATAAACTTGTTTGTGCGTGAAGTTAAAATTATTCAAATCATTCCTTTTTCAGGAAAATTACACGGAGACATTGCTTATGATACTTTATAATGCTTAAATTGGTTTTCTTTTTCAAAACATCGATGTTTTAACATGTTTTCTTTATGCTAATTATTGGTTTATTCATATTCTAGCACAATTTTTGTGACCATTTTTCATTTGTTAATAAGAATATTTGCCAGTAATTTCAGTTATATTGATTACCACATCGAAAAGTTAAAAAAAAATATTTGGATGCAATTTAATTTATTTTTAAAAAATACGGATTCAGTTACCTTCAAGTACCTTACAGCGGTCAAATTGCTGTAGAAACCGATAGTGGAGTCAAATTGTGGTTAAATTCTTTAGTGACACAATGTGTATTACTTTTTAGTGCATTAATTTTTGTATTTGTGATCTTCAAACGTATATTAACCTTTTTTTTTCCCTTCAAGCTGGATTTAACACGTTTTGTTCCTCTATAAATGATATGCTTTCAATGCACCTTCATACAAGTCAATATATTGATTTAAATGTCTTTCCTGTTCTTTGCAGTATACTCTTGAAACTTTTACTGAGAAAAGGACAACTTGTTGGGCATTTGAGTCTTACACAGGTAAATTACGATCATTTTTACCATCTTAAATGCCATAAAACGTTCATTTTTTTGGCCTAAGTTTAATGATTACTTTTATGCATTAAAAATGAAAGACAAAAAAAGTGTTATTAAAATCACAAACTTAAAAACGTGGATCTGCTAGTTTTTTCTTGTTAGTGGAAACACTTATTTTTCAATCCAGAAATAATTTTGAGCTTCTGACACTAAATAGCAGCTAATGAAAAAAGAGGCTTTTCTTTTAACTGCAGTTTTTTTAAAAAAAAGTTCTTTGTAACTCCAAAATGTATCTGGATAATATTTTTTGCCCAAATCCTTGCTTTAATAATATCAGTCATTCATTATTTCATTGGAGTTAATTTGCAAGGATTTCAACAAAATCTTTAAAAAGGGAAATTTTAAAGCCCATTGTTGGTTTGTTTATATTATATCTTATTAAATGACAACAAGTCAGGGTGTAAAAAAATTAAAAAAAATCGGATTTTTTTATTTAAATCAGATTTTTTTGATTTAAATCGGATTTTTTTATTTTTTTTTTTTAAATTAGAAACTTCAGTTATTAATTAATTTTTATTTATGAACAACTTACCTTTAAGCTTTTAAAAATACAAAAACACCTTTGAAGTAAAGCTTCACCAGTAAGAAACCCAGAAAAAAGTGTTAGGAGCCAATCTGAAAATAATCCTGTCTACTAGCTAGGATAAAAATCAAATGGGGCAGGAAGCTCAACCCAAATCTCACTTCATTCAGCCCCCCCCCTCTTTATTTTGCTTTTGTTTTGTAAAGCTGGAATATGTTCCATTTCATCCACTAATAAAGACTGCCCCCCCCCTCTTCCCCCCAGTTGCTAATGCAAGGCATGGAAAATGCATCTTCTGTTTGGTTGTTTTTGTTATTTCTTTTCACTGAAAGTATATCACACACATTCTATCATGTCCCTCCCCCCTCAATTCACTCTTTGCAACACCTGCCCTGCACCTGCATGTACTTTCTTTATTTCACATATTAGACAACACATAGCACTATTTGTGCATACATATTATTTGGACTGCAACCTTCCAGCATCTGTGGAGGGGGGATGAGTAGGATTACTTTTTTATTAGATGGAAATCAAAGCTCTAAATGAAAATGGTAAAAATAATGAAATTGGGATTGTCCAAGAGAATTTTTTAAGGATTAAAATAAAAAATGATTTAAATCAATGATTTAAAAAAAAAAATCAATTGATTTAAATCGCGATTTAAATCACTGATTTAAATCAATTGATTTAAATCATTGACACCCTGCAACGAGTTAATTGCATTTCCCACCCTCACTTTCAAGGCTAAATAATATTTTGCAGATTTTTTTTTTTGTATAATTTGAATTTCTATTATGATCTTTTGTACGTACAGCTTGGTTGTAAAATCGATTGTAGAAAGAGAAAATTAATTACAGAATGGGAGACTGCTTGCTTGAAGTTTCTATTGTAACAAAATGTAGTAGCTATGAGCGCAATCTCATTAGCAGCTGAATAATTCACAATATCAAATGCAAGAATAGGAGTAATTATCAGAGCAAATAAAGCACTCAGTGGCAAGAAAATACCTCAAGCAATTGTTTCAAAGCTCCAATGGTGTTTCTTCAGTACTGCAGAAATATCTAATGTATAAGTTGTGTTGTGTGTGAACAGACATCAGTTATTTTTTATCATCTCTGCCACAAAATTATTGATTGATAGTTGATTTATAAACTGTTAAAAAATTACATCTAGATTTTCAAACCAGACGGCTAAATCAGAAACTACTTGTTTGAGCATCTGCTGACTTCTGTGTTTGAAAAACAAACTGCAGTTGCTAATTACAAATCCACAAAAAGTTTACTTTTCATAGTGTTTTAAATTCTTATGAAATAGAGCTAGTTGAAATCTAGGAAACATCAATGGTTCGAGTTAAAGTTTTAACTTTTTAGTTAACTAAGTTAAACTTTTTAGTTTCTGTTGACAGATCTTTTACTTTTTTGTTCAATTTTGAAATCTCCTGTCCTTGAGAATTTATCACTTCAGGTGGGGAAACTAAGTATTAGAAAAAGCTGTCACTACTCGTATTTTGTGACAGAAAATTCCTATTTGATGCCTAGATTTTCAATCCTAGGCGTCAGATATGAAGACTTTACCCTTTTAATGAAATTGAAGTTCATAGTTCCTGACTTATTGTGCTTAAAATCTGCAATTAATGTGGAAAAACTTTAAAGTTTTTTAACTTACAACACTGTTAGCCAAGGAATTCAGCAGGCCGGTCATTTAGGGGGGGGTGCAATTGCCCCCGCCCCCTGGCTTTGAGAAATCAATGTATTTGCATAGAAGTGGGCGTGGTTTTTATATTTTCCAATGAAATTGTATTGCATTTGGACCCTTTGCCCCCCCCCCCTGGAAAACTTGAAATGACGTCCCTGGAATTCAGTATATACATGAATACCTGTAGAAATTAGCACACTATTGCTTATGTTCTTACGCTTTTACGTTTGTTCATTTTCTTTTTTTCTTCAATAAATATTTTGTTGTTGAGGCATATTTAATGATTGTTTTTACTGCATGACAGAATTGAGTTTAAAAGTAAGTTTCATGACAATTGACATGAGGGAAAATTGGTATAATTTCAAAATACAATCAATTTTGTATTTGTAAAAAATCAGTTTCTTTTGAATATTTTACTGGTCTTTTGAATATGCTATCGACAATGTGTAACATTTCTTTTGGATAATTATTTTAATATTTAGTTGCAGATGTATTTGACTCAAAAAAAAATATCGCCTATATTTTTCATTTTGATGCCCAGAAATGTATGCTAGGCAAAATCATGACGCCTAGATGTTAAATCCTATTTCTAATGCTGGGAAAACTACTGAGAAACATCATATAAACTCAAAAGAGTATTTTTCTAACTTGTTTCCATGACTTCCTAGGTGGAACAATTGATGAGAGGAATCCAGATCAAGTACCTTTTCCTTGGGATATTCCAGCTAATCCTCCTGCTAACTTCAAAAATCATGCAGTTCAGCTGGAAGTACCTCATACTGCCTCGATAAAGACGTGTCATGTCTGTGGAGGAGTTGGCCGCAAAAGGTGCACAACTTGTTCCGGGAATGGCTGGGTAAGTTTAATTATAGGTGAATTTCATCTTAATACTTACTATGTGTAGTTTTACCTCTTACAAAAGAATGATTTGAGATTTTCTGGTTTTGTAGAGAGTGAAATGTTTGTTCTATTACTGACTATTTTTAGAAGCAAGGCTTCTATACTTTTCTTGGAATAGTAGAGAAGTCACTATACATAGAAAAAAAAGGGAAAATAAAGATTTAAAAAAAAAAAGCAAAAATTACTCTATTTTCAACGTTTTTCTTTCATAATGATTTAAATTAATTTTCCTGTTCTCAGGCGTAAAAAATATTACCGTGACTTAATTAGTCCAGGCCCTGTTGGGTAAAAATGGCTAAAATTTGTCCAAAGTTACATAAAGCATTAAACAACTTTTTTTTTCTAAATAAAATATAAAAAAAACGGGTTCTAAGGTGCACGTGTTCCAAATTTCATCTTGTTTTCTCGAAAGTGCGCCTCACATACATACAAACATCTGATTTCATTACCTGTATAGATATTTAAGTTCATAAATAACCAAAACTTAGAATTATTAAAAGTATTAAGTTAAGCATTAACTGCTGTTGTGGATTGTGTTATAGGCTTTATTGGAAAAATAGATCCATATATTTAAGACAGCTCTGGTATCACATAAGATAAAGTATGTTAGCAGAATACACAAGCAACTGAAATGAGTGTTGCTTTTCATTTGACATCACAGAAAAAAAGTTGTTTTTAGCAAAAGTATTTCCTTTTTTTTTCAATTAATAAACACAGCTCTCAATGTTTTACATATACTTACTTTGCTATGCAGTTTAAGCTACAACTTTTGGTTCAAATTCCAACAAAAAAAAATTGAATTTTTTTTAATTTTTTTCATTTTATTTATTTTTATTTTTATTTTTTTTTATTTAGAAAATTATCCTATTATGAAAATTAATTCACCTTTTTTAGGTGCATATGTAATTAATTTGTGCATAAATTGAATCATTACTTTTTCTGACCTTCATTATATCATGTTTTCAGAGGTATACGCCCAAAATGTCGCGGCCGAAATGTCGTGGGCCAAAATGTCGCGGCCAAAATGTCGCTGGGAAAAAATGTCGCGGGCCAAAATGTCGCGGGTCAAAATGTCGCCGGTCCAAATGTCGCCGGGCCAAAATGTCGCGGTCTAAAATGTCGCTGGTCAAAATGTCGATGGTCCAAAATGTCGCCGGGCCAAAATGTCGCGGTCTAAAATGTCGCTGGTCAAAATGTCGCCGGTCCAAAATGTCGCGGTCCAAAATATCGCGAGCAAAAATGTCGAAGGTCCAAAATGTCGTGGGCCAAAATGTCGCCGGTCCAAAATGTCGTGTGTCCGAAATGTCGCCGGTCAAAAATGTCGCGTGTCCAAAATGTCGCCGGTCAAAAATGTCGCGTGTTCAAAATGTCGTCGGTCAAAATTGTCGCGTGTCCAAAGTGTCGCGTGTCCAAAATGTTGCCGGTCAAAAATGTTGCGGGCAAAAATGTCGTCAGACAAAAATGTAGAAGATCCGACATTGATAGTACCAAAAATTAAATTATATGAAAAGGCTTTTTTACACCAAATTAGCAAAAGATTGTTAATTGCTGTTGATGAACGTGTGCGTTAATGATAGAATGGACTAAATTTTTTGAAAAATACTAAAAAAAAAATTACCCTTTCGGCTTGTAACCGTTTCGAGCGTTTTCCAAGAAACAAATAGTTATCAAACAAGCGTCCGTTATTTATTTACAATAGCTTATTTCACCGTGACTCACTATCTACCAACTTAAAAACGAATAGATTAGCAGCTCAAGTCAAGTTTAATTGATATCGAAAGGAAAATTTATGTGTTAAAAAAGAAGTTGAAGAAGTGTGAAATGAATAAGACAGATATACAATGTTTGACATTTGTTTTTGTTAAAATTTCTTACATGATCGAAAGCAAGTCTATATAATTTAAGTGATAGAGGTGTTTTTATTTTCTTCTTCATAAAATGTGTAAAAGAAAGTATTAGATCAGTGAAAAATTGTCAATTTGGAAGAATTTACACGTTCTGATGTGTGCTGAATTCAATTTTATCGTTTATTTTTTTGGGGCGACTCTAGCACAAAACTTACTGCGTAAATTGGAATGAAATTCGGTACATACATATGCCAACGAATATGTGGTTCAGTGCTGATTGGTTTTTGCCGCTAGTTCTTCCAAGTTTTTACATGCGAGAATGTAATGGAACGTTTTCAGCATAGCGTGATTACTATGTCTGAAGAAGGTTCAGACGAAATCAAATAAAAATTGGCCCATAAGAAGCCTTCAGAAGATACGCCACATCATCGAGGAAGCAGAGCAATTGAACTTTTTATTTTTCATTATTTGTGAGTGATGTATATCAAGAAGTAATGCAAGTATTCAGACAAAATTTTGTTTGTAGAAGAATCTTAAAGGTAGAGATGCTTATTCATTTCTGGCGTTAATCAGCTAAGACATAGTACTGTACCTTCGTTACATTCAGTATTTAAATGTGGAGTTGAATATAATACCATTTTTTCTCTTGAAATTTCCCCTCCCCTTCCACCACTTAGTTGTTACAAAGAAAGCAATAATTACATGAACTAATTTGATTTCAAACGTCCCCAATAACTCTTAAAGAAAATGTTCTAGAAGAAAATTGCCGGCTACGCGGTGATTAAACGGTATTCCGTTTTTGCAAAAGGCAAAAAAAAAGCCTTTACAGCAAATTTATTTGTTT